>JABWTJ010000376.1:342012-410840 GCA_016801875.1 Solanum sitiens | reverse complement strand
GGTGTAAGTAAGACTTGTCTCACTTTCTTTAACACCCCATTCTGGTAACTTATTTAGTTTAGACCCCTTTAATTATGTTATACCTCACAATACTTCTTTACTTTATTGTAGTAGCTTCATATCATCGGTTATGGATGATGATCACTTTATTCAATGAGTTTCATGTGTTCATAGATCATTCTTTTAGAGCATGTTGGGAGTTGTCCCAATGAATGACATTCCCTTGGTTATGGATTCATTGAATTACTTTAGAAGTGCTTATAATATCATTTGATATTCTAACTACAAAAGATTGGCATATGATTAGTATTGACCTCAACATTTGGGATGTTATACTAGCACATTATTTTTATTGGAAGAAGCCAATTTTACATATGTTTATATTTAAATTGAATATGTATGAACCTTTAGCCAATATTTCAATCATTTAAATAAGCTCCTAACCATTAGCATGCATTTATTTTGACCAAGTAGTGTTAGCCAAATTTATTGGCATCAGATAGTCAATTCATTCAAGATATGATTTCATAGGATGTCTTTTAAGCCAAACTTAGCTTATAGCTTTTAGTGATAACGTTTTTAAACCTCTTGGAAAGCAACATATTAGTATTCGATGAACTTAGCATCTTCATAACATCACAAAGATAGCAAGTCAACATTCGGCCAAGACACATAAATCACTTAACACATTATGGATGTAACTTAACATATCATCGGTTCTTAATTTACATGATAACATTAACTTTACATGACTACAAGTTCATAGGCTCATTCGAGATTCATCATTCAAGAACAATACATGTTAAGAACAGCCAGCACCACATACCAACAACATGACCTCTAACCTATTCAACATTGAATCGAAAAGGATACTAGGGACAAGAAGTTCGACGAACGGGAACAACCCTTGTTTTCAAGTCTTTGAATTGTTGGAAAGAAAGTTCCTGGAGAAAGAAGTCCAGGAGATAAAACAATACCTTATGTAGATTCGAATCTACGACGATCACTCCACACGAAATCCTTGAAAAGTACTTTGAAATCGCCCAAGAATTGCCTCTAGCGTTCTTATGTTTTGCGATTTGCGTTCTACTGCCTTAGCGTCGTGAGTTATCAAAGTTTGATCGTGAATTATAGGTTTAGGAACTGATCTTCAGTTAAGAAACTTAAGACTTAATTAACTTAATTAAATAAGTAATAAGCTAATTACTAAAATACCCCTCCTAAGTTGACTAGACATAGGAGGACCATTGACTTAGCCAATTGCAATTTTGACTAAGTGTCTCGGCTGACCAAGGCCTAATTTAATTAATTTGATGGCTTAATTAATTAAATATGGAACTTAAGGAAATTACCACAACGCCCCTAAGTCACTAGGACCACAACTAACAACTTTGGACCATCCTAGATTAGGTACTAGGTTGTCCTTAAGTTAGTTAGGTGCCACCCGACCAAGTCCTAGGTTGTCGGGTGCATTAGAGGGTCCAATTCGGTTAGTCCTAGGTTAGTTGTCTAGTTAGGATAGTTGGTTAGGACTTAGAGTTAGTTAGGTTGGTTGGTCCCACATGGAGGGACCCGCCCGTGCGTGTCATGCCTAACCGCCCTAACCGAATTCAGTTAGGGTGGTTCCGTGGTCCCCCTTGGCCGACTCCTTCACGTGTGATGCCCATGTGCTTGCACATGGGTTTGTTTCACTTTCCTAACTAATTTATCTTGATGGCTCATTTGGGAATGTTTACTTATTTTCCCAAGGACCATCACCATGTCCTTGGGCACTGCTTAACTTACATGATCATTTTAGATGGTCATGTGGGATGGTATCTAGGCTTGACACGTGGATGCCTCATACCTTAGTGAATACTTGGAAATCTATGTTTTTAGCTTAGGGTCTTCATTGCAGGTACATTTATTAAACATCAATCTTGGATTGGGGTATGACAACCCAAAAAGTATATCTCATATTTGTATATAGAAAATTGGTAAATATCTCTTAGCCAATTTTTCTATACTATGCCCAATATTTCTCAATATTGCCCCTAATAGGCTATCCTAAGGGCATACTGGGCTCTTCATTAGAAATATTATTTTCCGGAACGTTACAGGGGAGGAGGATCTGAAATATCAATTCAGAAACTTTTGGGGTACAAGTTTTTATTTTAAAACTTTTCAGGGGTTGTAGGTCTTTGTGATTAGTTTTTCGATATAATCTATGTTGTTATGTTACAGCAACTATTAAATTAATGTTTTATCTTTCAATGCATGAATGTAAGTTTTATTTTTTTAAATAATTATGGTGTTTTTGGAATGAAAGTTTCAGTCTCCAATTATAAAAATAATAATGGTGTTTTTGTTTTGGTAATTAGACTTTCATTGGTTTTAAGGTACTTTTTTTTGTCATTATCTATAAATAATTTGGTACCCCTAAATCCGAAAGATTACCTTTTTCAGTTTTATTTTTCGTCATTTTCATTTGTAAAATATTTTGCTTCAAAACATTTTTCCTGAATTAAAAAATTTATTGAAAACATGTTTTATTTTTATTTTATGAGGAGGAGTAAAATTAGTGTATTATTTTCTTTCCTTTGCATTTCAGCAATAAAAGTACAAGGAATATGTTTTTTTTTTTGTCACCATTAGTTTCTTTCTTATCTCTATTTGTACAAAAAGTAAAAACTATTCATTCACAATTTGAATTTGACGCTTCAACGTTAATAGTTCTTGTTAGTTAACTTATTTTCACTTCCATTCAATTAAATTCGTCAAAGAATATGGACAAAATCCAAATAAAAACCCAAAATAAGAAGAAAAGATTTTTTTCTTAAATGAATCTATATACTTCTCGTAGGTTAAAGAAGACTGATTAACCAAACAAGCATTGATATTTGGTTCCTTTGCTCCTACGTAATCTTCTATTGCAACTTGATTTTGTGTATACCTATTAGGTAAAGGATTTTTTAGTAGCACTGTGTTATTTTATTATCCTTCTATTTTAGTAGTCACCATTGTAGTTTTACTTCTAAAGTTTCTTATCCTTTGATTTCTATTACTATCTATTGTATCGTTTTTACTTTTATTTTCATATTTTTTTTTTGTATTTACGGGTATGTTACTACATATATGTCATTTACTATCAGTTTGATTCATACGGTTCCGTACTTCCTTTTTGGATTGCTTTGAATTGTTTTTTTTTTTCTTGAATCGAGGATCTACTAAAAACTCTCTTAAACAAGAGTTAAGCCTGTATATCTACGTTAGACATGTTGTTAGCTCATATTTGGTTTGGATTATGTACATTGAAGATGTTGTTGTTAGCTCATACTAGGTTTGATCCAAAAATTCAAATGGAATATACCAGTATGTTACAATGAATTCAAATTAGAGGTAAATACAATTAAAAGATCCATATCGTAAAGTGTACATTAATAATCTCCACGAAAGAGTACAACTAAACCCACTCTTTCAATAGTTTAAGTATGATACCCCAAAAAAGGAGATATTTTACGTGTTATATATATATATATATATATATATATATATATATATATATATATATATATATATATATATATATATATATATATGAAGCCTTTTTGTTGTACAAGTTATAGACTTTTCTTGACATATCAAAAGAACTGTAAGGAAGCAACGAAGATATTCATATCTTTTATCAGTACTTTTGAGTTATTTCACATAATTTTCTTACTTCGTGACTATATTGATAAAAATTGTAGCAGGTATATGTGTGGTTGTATAGGAAAAATAAGATAGTCCATCTATATCCTTCATTTTTACTTTTTGCCAGTCATAAAAAATGTAAATATTTATATTCAAAATAATTTAAATATTTTTATTATTTAATTTATTACATAAATATTTATAATTTTAAATGATATTTCTTGTCCAACTTTATATATAATGAAACCAACAACAGTACTATAACATTTAATAGTGACTATCAGTGCAATAAATTAGAATACTCCTACCCTTAATATGTTTTTTATTTTGTTTTTCATTTAGGGATAAATATTCATTTTTAAATATAATTAATTTATATTTGTATTGAAAAATTGTATAAATTTGTAAAGATTATGACAAATAATTCGAGATCGAGGCACAAAAAATCAACTAAATTTTCCTATTTCAAATCAAACATAAAAATTAATCATTGATTAGAGGTTGACAAACTTATTGGATCGAAAACAACAAAAAATATCTCTTATAAATAACTTATGGCGGACAGAGGTATGTCAAATAAATAAATGCATGTCCGTATAGTTATTGTTACAATCTAAATAAATACTCTTCTTAATAATTTTTAAAATTATAGATATTTTATGTATCCAATATCGTTAATTTTTTAGTTTAAGTTTTAACATTTTCATTCTACATTTATTGACATAAAACTTGTTGTGATTTAATTGAATTAATAGTCGAGTTTATACAAGGATAGAAATTGAGAACAACATCGATGAAGTGACGTGTAGAGGCGAAAAACAAAATTTAAATTTGTTAAGTTTTAAATTTAGGACAAAGTTTATTGCATTGAATAGAATAATTATGTATATTTAGTAAATTTCTTAACATAATTGTATAATTATAAGAACTATGCCAACCATTAGCATTAGAGCCGTCTCGATCGATCATAAGGCAACTAAAACAATCGCTATTTGGGGTCCCCATATTCTTCCAAATATGTATATAACAACGAACTTGGTAGTTAGTTATAGTATGCATTAATTTGAATTTTGAATTATCAAGATTTTTTATACAGTTTGTATCATATAGGACTCTTCTAGGTATAGAGTTTGTATTCTCGTAGGAGTTAACTACATCGGTTCCTGTATTTTGTATATATAAAAGAGCACATTGCTCTTTCATTATCTGAATAAGATCGATCCTCTGTTTTACCACATTTATCATGGTGTCAGAGCGTTAGTAAACAATAACAAAATAATGATAGGAAACAATGGAGAAGCTGCCAGTTCTCCATACACGCTGCAACCAACTAATAATCCTAGATTGTCTCTTGTAACATGTTTGCTCACACAAGATAACTATTCGACGTGGAGGAGGGCCATGAGGAATGCCTTGTTTGATAAATAAAAGTTAGGCTTCGTTGATGGCAGTATTAAATGACCCACAACAAACTCTGCTAACAAAGCTACATGGATAGGGGAATTCCATGGTAATACCTTGGTTTTTCAACTCTCTTCATCCGTCCCTTCACAGTAGTGTAGCTTCTTTTTATACGGCACGTGAACTTTAGAAAGATTTGGAGGAGCGGTTTTCACGAGGGAATGCTCTTCGAGTTCACCAGTTGTAGATGGAGATGGTAAATACACAATAACATGATCAAACAATGAGTGTTTACTAGATAAAATTGAAGGGATTATGGGATGAGTATTAATGATATTCTCAATTAACAAACTGCAGTTGTGGTGCTATTAAGGAATACATAGCAGAAAGGGAAAAAGAGAAGGTTCATCAATTTAATATGGGATTGAATGACAAATTTAATGTTGTTCTATCTCAGATCTTTAATACTGAACCATTACAAACTGTTGCTCGTGTGTACGGATTAGTTTCACAGGAAGAACGACAAGAACAACTCACTACAAACAAAGGAAATAATTTATTGGAGGGGGCGGCATTTGATTCAAAGAGCAACACCAAGACTTTAAACTCTCGTCAATTGCCTAGTAATCTTGACGTCTCAAAACTATTTTGTGAGCACTGGAAACGGTAGAGGCACACCAAGGAAAAATATTTTGAACTACATGACTATCTATATTGGTGGGAAAACAATAGAAAATGAAAGGGTAAGTCAAATAATTCCAGTCGAACATCAGAAATTGAACGTGTCGAATCCTCCCCAATAAGTGGTTTATCAAAAGAACAATATAACCAGCTCATGTCGCTTTTAATCCTCGAGAACTCCAAGGGTATTGATTTAATGGCTAACTTTACTGGTAAGGCTGTTACTTTTCCTGTCGCTAATTATGAATGTATATTAGATTCAGAAGCATCTGATCATATGACTTGTCAGAAGAATTTTTTGTCTCATGAAAGAAAGCTTCTCTTTGATTCTAATATAACTATTCATGATGGTTCTTCTGTTACTGCTAATACTTGTGGAGATGTGGCTCTTAATCCTTCAATAACCTTAAATCATGTTTTACAGGTACCCATGTTTGCTTGCAACCTTATTTCTGTCAGTAAGCTGACACAATCATTAAATTGTGTTGCTCATTTTTTCCCTTCCTTTTGTGTTCTACAAGACTTAGCCACGAGGAAGCTGATTGACATGGGTAAACTAAAGAATAACCTTTATTATTTTCAAAGCCAAGCACTAGTTTGAACTCTTTTGTCAAATAAGGACCAGACAGTTTTGTGGCATCAACATCAAAGTCATGTGTTTTTTAGTCATTTGTCTTTCATTTCAGAACTTCAATTTTTTCATTTTAATAAGTTAGATGACTATTGTGATGCTTTCCACCGAGCTAAGCAAATTCGGAAGTCATTTCCTATTAGTTCTATTAAATCTAAAGAAGCTTTTTATTTGACTCATTGTGATTTATGGGGTCCTTATCATTCTCCTTCATTGTCAAAGTCTCATTATTTCTTGACTATCGTGGATGATTTTACTAGAACTACTTGGGTGTATTTTCTTAAGTCTAAAACTGAAGTTCCTCATTTATTAATTTCCTTTCTTACCATGGTTAAAAGACAATTCAATCTTATTTTTAAAATCATTCGTAGTGACAACGACACGGAGTTTATTAATAGTTCACTTCAACAATGTTGTCGGGAAGAAGGAATCTTAGATCAGTTTTCTTGTATCTCTACACCCCAACGAAATGGTGTAGTAGAACGTAAATACCGACATTTACTTGGTGTCGCAAGATCCTTAAGGTTCCATGCTGGTTTACCACTAAAATTTTCAGGAGAGTGTGTTCTAACAACAACTTATATAATAAATTACACATCAACAACCCTTTTATTCAGAAAAAGCCCATATGAGTTGTTGTTTCCCCCTCAAAACCTTCTTATGCACATTTACGTGTTTTCGGATGTCTATGTTATTCTTAAGTTATTCCACAATCTCATGATAAATTTCATGAAAGAGCGACGCCTTGTATTTTCCTAGGTCATCCAATGGTCACAAAGGTTACAAGGTCTACGATCTGAAAACACATCAAGTATTTGTTTCTCGTGACGTGAATTTTCATGGAAGAGTTTTTCCTTATAAAGAAAATACACTCTCTTCTAAAAAAAAGTCAATCACGAGTACCTTTGCCATTGTCGATCGATGATCCTCATCAAACTTTTCCAAGCCAATTCCACCACAAGAAAATCTTGATCTAGGCATAATACATCCAAATTTGACTCCAAGTGACACCATAACTGTTGAACAATCACATGGTCAGATTATTGAAGCATCAAGAGCACCCATTGTTCCAATTCGACCTCAACGTGCAAAAACTCAACCAGCTCATCTTAAAGATTTTCTGGTTATACTCCCAAACAGTAATAAAGGTTATTATTCAGCCTCATCCAATCAACTTGCTCAGGTATTTTTCAATCTTATCCTTTATGTCACTATGTCTCCTACTCTTATTTTCCACAGCTCATACATGTTTTCGTTTGGCCATTACCAATACCATAATGAGCCAACATCTTACAAACAAGCAGTACATGTAGAACAATGGAAGCAGGCTATGAGAAAAGAGTTGGAAACACTTGAACAAAAACGCACATGGACATTAGAACATCATTCTGTAGATAAAAAAGATATTGGTGTAAATGGGTCTACAAAATTAAGTTTAACTCTGATGGATAGATTGAGAGTTATAAGGCGTGCCTAGTTGCTAAAGGATACAATCAAGTAGCAGGTTTAGATTATGATGAAACGTTTGCTCCAGTTGCCAAACTCACTACAGTTCGTACTCTTTTAGTCATTGCAGTTGTGCGTAATTGGGATCTCCATCACCTGGATGTGCATAATGCTTTTATTCATGGAGATTTACATGAAGAAGTTTACATGCAACCACCACCTGGATATTTGTCGGCTAAAGATAATATAGTTTGTTGCCTTCTTCGGTCACTTTATGGATGAAAGCTAGCCTCAAAGCTATGGTTAGCTAAGTTTTCTACGGCTATTTTAAAGTTTGGCTTTACACAATCCAAGGCTGACACTTCATTATTGTTGTATTGACGAGGAAATTCTTTTGTAGGCATTCTTGTATATGTAGATTATGTCATTCTTGCCACCAATGATTCGTTCGATTTGAAAGCTTTGAAACACTACTTAGCATCCTGGTTTACTATAAAAGATTTGGGCCATCTTAAGTAATTTCTTGGTCTAGAAGTTGCTCGCAGTTCAGAAGGAATAGTTCTTTCACAGTGAAAGTACATGTTGGATATTTTAAACGAAACATGCATGCTGACATCTAAACAAGTAAAATTTCCCATGGAGCAGCATCAATGTTTAGCTTTGGATGAAAGTTCTTATCTTTACGACCCTGAGCCTTTTCACAGATTAGTTGGGATGTCGATTTATCCCTCTGTTACTAGGCCTGATATTTGTTATTCGGTTCATTTGTTATCTCAATTCATGTGTCGGCCTCAACAGCATCACTGGTTAACTGCTCTCCGAATTTTGCATTATTAAAAGTTTGCACCAAGCCAAGGTATTTTCTTTTCAATATCAAGTCCTCTGTCTATAAAAGAATTTTGTGATTCAGATTGGGCAAGTTGTCCACTCACCCGTCGTTCAACCAGTGGGCATATCATATTTCTTGGTCATTCACCTATTTCATGGAAGAGCAAGAAAAAAGTAACAATGTCGGGTTCTTTCGCTGAAGCAGAATATCGTTCCATGGAAACAAGTGCTTGTGAAATTATTTGTGTACGACAATTACTTTCAGACTTATATGTCCCTCATTCGGATCTGGGTCCTTTATATTGTTATAGTCAAGCGGCACGTCATATTTCCAATAATCCAGTTTATCATGAACGGACTAAGCATATTGAGGTGGACTGTCATTTTGTTCGGGACTGTATTCAATGGAGTTTGATGGTCTGCCATCACATTTTAACACAACATCAACTTGATGATGTTTTTACTAAATCTTTAGGCGCGCACCAATTTCAAATATTAATTGCCAAGTTTGGCATTCGGGACCTCCATGCTCCAACTTGAGGGGGCGTAACACCGTACTTGTAGTTAGTTATAGATATGCGTTAATTTGAATTTTGATTACAAAGTTTGTATTATATAGGACTCTTCTAGGTACAGAGTTTGTATTCTCGTAGGAGTTAACTACATTGATTCCTGTATTTTGTATCTTAAAAGATTACCTTGCTCTTTCATTATCTTAATAAGATCGATCCTCTGTTTACCACATTTATCAGTATATATATATGTATATGTATTGTTCAAAAAATTCATGTACTGATAAATTTTAAAAAAAAAATTGTAAAGAAAATATCATTGACAAATTTAATATTGTTTAGTTGATTGTAGTATATTTTCTAGAATATTATGTGGCTATTTGATTTTAGTATCCTTTCTAGTTTCTCTATGTGACTATATAATTAGTAGCTATTTAAATTCTGACGATTATCATGAACAACCATTATTGTGTTCTTATACTTTGTACTACTTTTCCTATTCTCTTTCACTATTTTTTATTCTTTCATTATTGAAGATTCTAAAGTCTCTCAAACATGAAAACATTTTACATTATGTAAAATCTATTATTCTTTGTTTATAAAAAGATAAAAAAAAAAATTGGTGTCTTATTCAAATTTCAAGCACTATAATCTACACTATTTTAATATCATTAGATAAACTTATCAAATTCATCTCAATACTATTTTATAGTCATCATATTTTAAAAAAATTTAGGTCATATTTTATTATTCAAATTTTCCATAGTATAATTTTCATTGAAAATTTAAATTATTTGCATTCTAACTTCATAATATCCACATATTGTCATGCCTCGAGCCTACACCCTAGGCGGGACTGATACTCCAAAACTATTGCTGGCCACAAGAGAACCTTTGGCTTGATTTAGTACTTAGCGGAAGACTTTACTCAAAAAAGATAAACTCATGAAATAAAATTAGAATGTTTTAAAGGAAATATTCAATTGGCCAATGAGGCAATTCAAGTCTTATCACAAAATAACTAAAATGAACAAGAATAATCAACTAATAAAGTCTAACTATTTATGAAGCCTCTGATACCATTAGGGATGTCGGGTCAAAACCTCCAATCATCCTAACAACTGAAACGACAAACAATGATAAAAGAGATCCTACGAAAAGTAAGGAGGCTCACCAATAACTCTGAATTCTCAACTGTATCAATAAAGTGTTGGGTAATATAATGATCTATGTTACCTGTATCTGGATAATAAAATGATGCAAGCCGAATGGTTCAGTACATTAAATATACGAGCATGTGATTGGCAATCTAAACAAGACATAAGCTTCAATTAGAATATGAAATAAACGCTTACTTCATCTCTACTCAGCTTACGGTTACTTAACTCAATGCTGAAATAAACACAATCTAGATGTAGTTTAGATAAAGAATTTAAAACAGTAAATAACATCTCAAATAATTGGAAAATACAATAATGTCTCAATTGTATATAAAATACAAAAATAAACCGTGTATGGAAGATTCTCTAATAGACAATCATCACTATGAGGAATGTGATGATGCAACATCTCGTCCACGCTGCCAGAACTATCCTATACCTTGTCGGGATATATAATGCCTCATATCGGTGCTCAATACTTGTAACGACCCCGAACACTATGATTGGGACCTACACTAACCCTCCTATGAGTGAACAACTACTAAAACCAAACTAAACAACTTAATGAACTAAAGCATTTAACGATACATAAGAAGGTTTCAATGCAGAATAAAAATGGAGTTCGCATAAACTCAAAACAGTTAATGAAACAACTAACATAACTATGGGGAAACTTCACCCATAGATCCTGAAAGTCATTATACCAAAACTCTAAAGTACAAAAAGTCTAAGAGAAAGGGGAAAACTAACATACAAATAATATCTAAAACACTAGTCCGAGTCCGAAGAGAATGGACTAAAAAATAGAGGAACCATGGAAGCCTGAAAGAACTAGCTCACCCTTGAATCTTGTCTCGATAAATTATTTCCTAGCTAATGTCTATCAGTAGACACTTGAAGAAGCCCTGTAATTAACAAAGAACGAGCAAGTGCACTATCAGTACACAACCACAATTTACTGGTAGGATCACACAACTATTTCAATAGGCGAAACATATGAAAGCAATCACAACACATTAAACATAGATATACAAAATACATAGATCAGTTAGCATTTTAAGATCAATGTAACATCTAACAACATTAAATAGCTGAGAATAAGCTACGAAACTATAAAATAATCATTTTTGAAAAGAAAAGAGAAAATCTGGAAAAAATTACTAAGTTAAGAAAGTGATTTTTTGTTATTTTCAAACGGCCAGAACTTCTAGCTCTGGATGAGCTTGAGGTGCTTGTGGATATCGGTGGAAATATCACAGAATAATCTTACTAACGCTGCCAAGTTTGTGCTATTTCGATATCGTATGAGTAAGTTATGCCTTTCAGAAGTTGGGTTCTTGGATTGCAGAAAGTCCTAATCCTAATTTAGGAAAGGGCAAATTAGTCTTTTCACCAATTAATTTCCTATTTCATTTTTGGGATTTATTGGGGGTAAAAACAAGTCAGATCATTTTGGAAAAGGTAGAATTACGCTTAGGGCTTTGAGAAGAGAGAAAAGAACAAAGGAAGGGAGAGAAGTGAAGAATTCGCCAAGAACGTCAAGTTTTCGAGTGGAATTCGTCGGGCAATATCCTTATTAACATATGTGAGATTTTTAAGTGTTGGGTCAATTCACCCACATACCAAACTTGTTTCAATTCATTGATTCTCGACTTTGTTGAATGATAAAAAGTGAAGTTCTTGTTGGCTGAGTTGTTGAATGCCTAGTGTTGATTAGATTGGTGTTTCCGGGTTGTTTTTAGAGTTAAATCTATTGGTTAATGAGGTTATTGATGATCCTATGTGTTGGGGAAAGAACCATGGTAGTTTAGAGGGTTTAGAAATGAAAAATGGAGGAGAAAAAGTCGAGAACGTTTGTCCGTAGGGCCTTGGTGCGCCGCGCCTCCTATAGCCCCACACGAAAATCTCTGTCCGTAGGGCCTTGGGGCACCACACCAGCCAGAGATCCCCAACCTAGCCTCTGATGTTTGGGGCCTGGCACCCCACTCCTCTCAAAGCGCAAGGACGCCAGTTCACCCATTCTTTCCCCCATTTTTTCGTACTAGTTCCTAAGTGATGTACCTATGTTTTATAGTTGATTCCAACACTCTAAGGTACATCTAAATATCATGAAATCATCCCTAAACATGAGATAATGAACCTTGAATTCATAATCCAATTCAAGGAAAGTCAACATCAAAGTCAAAGAAGTTAAGAGTCAAGTCTAAAAGTTAAGAAGCAAGTCAAAGTATGTTCTTAAATTTTTAAGTCCTTAACAAATATTTTAACTTTGTTTTAAGGCTCAAGTTACAAGTTAAGCAAAGAGTAAAGAGTTGAGTTCAGTTCTCAAATGTTACAAGGGAACTAAGTATTCCCTAAGAGTTATGTTGCAAGTTAAGCAAATAGTAAAGAGTTGGCTTCATTTCTCAAAAGTTATAAGGGACCTTAGTATTCCATAAGAGTTACAAATGTTTTCACATTTTGAGCAAGAAATGAAGCTAGACTTCTAACAGAGCCTTTGGCTAGTTTTAGTATAGAGGAAACTATGATTTACAAAAGAGCTTTTAAATCTAAGTGTGAGCAATTACCTCAAACCAAAGAAGAAGTTGTTCCAAAAACATATGAGCTACGTATTTTTGGGAGTAGTATTGAGCACCGATATGGGGAAGAGAGTTCATATTAACTAAAGCCCCCCATAAACCATGTAGCCAACATGGACAAAAGAATGGTCATACTTTTTAGATTATTTCTTAGTGTTTTTAGCATAGACTAGTGGATCAACTTAGTAGTTCAGGTACTATACTGACGACAAGGTATAGGATGGTCCTCTTGCAACGTGAGGTAAGACTTTGTACCATCACTTAGGCTCATAGCGATGATTTTCAGTTACAGAATATCCCACTAAAACTATATTACTTCATATATAACTGAAGTTGAGTTTGTATTGCATTTTCTTTAACGAACTCAGAATCTTTTATATATTGCATGCGTCTTATTGCTTTATATTAAGTCAAGTTATCAATGAGTTAAGCAAAGCAAGGGTTAGTGTTTCTTTTTATTCTTTTTTTCAAGATTAAGTTGGTGTTAGCATTCCAACTTGCATAGTCGTACATTCAATGTACTGATGCCAGTTGGCCTGCATCGTTTTATGAGGCAGTCGCAGGTAACTAAGACTAGTATCATCCAGCGCCTCGTTGATCCAGCTGAGCACTCAGAGTCAATGGTGAGCCTCCTTGTATCTAGGAGGACACTTTTATTCGCTTTTAGTCTTTCTTTTATAGGATATTGTGGGGTCTGCCCCAACATCTATATTAGTATTATAGAGGCTTCATAGAAACTCAGACAATTTAGTTTTAAGTCTCTCATCTTTGTGTTACAGATATTTTGTTTATGCGATTTAAGTGTCATTTTGGCCAAATTATTATTCTTACAATTATTAAATGACACTCTTTTATCGAGTTAAGTCTTCCGCTGAGTTACGTAAGCCAGGACAAGGGTCTGCTCGAGGCCAATAATGGTCTTCGACTGCCGTCCACGTCTAAGGGGTAGGCTCGATGCCTGGAAAACTTGGAATTAGATCACAGAGTTCAAGATCCTAGGGGGTCTATCGAACCATGTTTGTAGAGTCTTAGTTATCGGTGTGAAGCGCACCACATCAATAATTAGGAGGCTGCAACATCTAGGAATTTCTTTAATTTTTTCAAATTTCCGTGCGTTATAGTTTATCTCTAAAAGTTTCTTTCTAATTTATACTTGCACGTGTTTCAGATAACCACGCTCCACGAAGAGAAGCCCGATATCGTCCTACTAGGAGAAACGTTGATCCGCAAGAGCAAGGGGTGCCTAATACACCAAATGTGCAACCTCAAGGCGAGATCACTAATGTTGAATTCTGAGAGGCTATTCGGATGCTGATCCAAGTGGTAACTAATAAAGTTGGGCAATAAAGAGGAGCTATACAAGAAAAGGCTTACACTTTGAGGATTCATTAATTTTGAGCATTAATCTCCCAAGTTTCACGATTTCGATGACTACTGAGGATCATGAGAACTTTGTTGAGGAATTGAAGAAGTTTTTGATATGATGCAGGTCGTTGACATTGAGAGGGTTGAGATAGCAGCATATCAACTGAAAAATATGGCTAGGACTTGGTTTGATAAGTAGAAGGAGGGTACAGATGATGATGCACCACATCCAAGTTGGGCCTATCTTGAAGAAGATTTCTTGAGGTGTTTCTTTCACCGAGAGTTTAAAGAGGCTAAGGTACATTAGTTTCTTACACTGAAACATGAATCTTGGAGTGTGGATGAGTATGGGTTAAAGTACACCCAGTTGTCCCGCTATGCTGCTGAAATGGTTAAGGACATGAGGAGCAGAATGAGCTTGTTTGTTGCTGGCTTGGATCGTTCATAAAGTAAACAGGGCAGGACTGCGATTCTGATAGGTTACATGGACATATCCATATTGATGGTCTATGTGTAGAAGGTTGAAGAGGAGAAGTTGAGGGACAGAGAAGAGTAAAGAAGCAAGAAAGCTAAGACTGATAATGAGTGTGGGCAGCACGAAGGTAGTTTGAACCAACCATATTTTCAGAAACAAAAGGGGCATTCACCATCATCGACTAGTGCACATGCGCCCAGAATAGAGGTGAGTATGGCTAGAATTCGCATAACATCAATGCTAGACCAGCACAACCCCAAGGTAGTGTGGCGCAAGGAGTTAGTTGGGCTCCTCTATGTGGTAGGTGTGGTAGAAACTTCGTTAGTAAGTGTCGTTATGGCCAATCAGATTGTTTCAAGCGTGGGCAATAGGGACACTTCATGAAAGAATGTTCTTAAAATAAGCAAGGTAGTGGAAATCCAGGCAACAGATCCCACTCTTCATTAGTTGCTCACAAGACAAGGCTGCTCCTAGAGGAGCTACTTTCGGCACTAGTGGAGGAGCAAATCGTCTCTAAGAAATCACTTGTCCCCAAGAGCAAGAGAGTTGTCTCGATTTTGTAACTGGTGCGATCAAAGTCTTTACTTTTGATGTTTATGCGAGTTTCTCTTTTGTAACTACTTATGTTGCAAATAAGTTTGAAATTCTGCCTGAGAAACTTTGTGAACCCTTTTGTGTTTCTACACCAGTTTGGGAGTCTATTCTAGTAGAAAAAGTCTATCGTGATTGTCATGTTTCCATCAATCACGAGAATACCATGGCACATCTTGTCGCGTTAGACATGATAGATTTTGATGTCATTTAAGGTATGGACTGTCTTCATTCCTTTTGTGCATAGAGTGTAGTAGTTCAGAAACGCCTAAGGGTCGTCTCATTTTTTACCTTAAGGCGAGAAAGTAGTTTCAAATGATTGTATCTACCACTTAGTCCGATTTAATGACTCAAGTGCTAAGGTACCTCCCATCTAGTTAGTTTCTCCAGTAAAAGAGGTTCCAGAAGTCTTTCTTAATGATCAACCCGGAGTCCCTCCTGAAAGAGAAAGAGATTTCGGCATAGACATAATTCCAAATACTCGTCCTATCTCTATTCCGCCATATTTAATGGCACCACAAGAGTTAAAAGAGTTGAATAAATAGTTGAAAGATTTTTTAGATAAAGGTTTGATTTGAGCAAGTGTCTCACCTTAGGGCGCTCCGGTCTTATGGGTGAGAAAGAAAGATGGTTCCCGTAGGATGTGTATAAATTACCGAAAATTGAACAAGGTTACCATGAAGAATAAATATCTTTTCAAGAGCAACATAAAGTTCCAAATATGAACAACAATAGACATGAATGAAATTATCATAATGGTCCTCTCATGAAACCCATACCCAAACTGTCAATGTGTTGGAACGTAACAAAAGATCAAATATATGTGTCGGGACATGACACCCGATCAAATATATGAGTTAGAACGTGACATCCGATCAAATGTACGAGTTGAAACGTGACACTCGATCCATTATATGTGTCAGAACGTGACAACCAATATAATATATGTATCAAAACATGACACCTGATCCAATCACCAAAACGACAATCACAATCACAACCATAACGAGCAATACTCATAGTCATGCAATCAAGTAATGGATTCATAGCATGCAATTTTTCATATATATACTGATTGCATTAGATTAGATTCACATTTCACTATTAGCATACACTCAGCCACACATGCATACAATGAGGCAATTAAGTGTTATATATCACACAAACAGGATATCTGACCATCACCGACATTGAAACCAAGTTTTTTTCTCCTAAGACACTTGAGTCTTCCTTTTCTAAATTCTCTCAGCTTGTTTCTGGTCTAAAAACAATCAATCAATGCAAGGATCAGTTAACAAGTCCTAACTGCCCATATTATAATTTACTTTATCAATCCTAGAGCAAACACAATAACTTAATGTTAAATTAGAGCTTTTTTCACAATTAACCTTAGGTCAAAACCCTTCCCCAATGATCATTACTCAAGAATATAAGTTCTACAGTTCAAAAAATGGATTAGGGGAGTAATAATCATACCTTGAGTGCTAGAAGTTGTAGAAAGATGTCAAGAATATTCCATGGGTACTCTCTTACCTCTCAAGAATGAGGTTTTTTTCATGAAGACCATTTTTGGGGGTTTTACTCGATTTAAGTCATGACTATCCTGCCACAGTGGGAACGAACCCGCCACAGCGGCCCCGCCCTTTCGGAACTAACCCCTCCTTGGGAACGTACACAGAGACAAAGTCGGAATTTGTCAACCAAACTCCCATTTTACAACACACTTTCAACCCTTGGCATTCAAAAACTACTTCTTCAACCTAAGATCAGTTTTGGGTTTTTTACTTGCCAGAATTCGATTTCGTAAAGTCGTACGGTGTCCCTCATGTCAGTGCTAACCACTCATGTGATCAAATTTATAATTAATTGTCTTATTCATTTCCAGATTTCCCTAGACCTCATCTGACTAAAATTTCTCCTAAAACATGACAAGTCTAGGAATTCCCAAGTCACTACTCAAAAGTTTTCTAGCCCAATTTCTTTTCCCATTGACTTTTCCATAACGATGGGAATATGACGTTACAATACTACTCGCAAATATACTAAGCTCATATTCTTAAAAACATAACTCTTTTTGTTCTTTGAGAATGTTACACAAAATCTTTCTCTTAAAAGAGATGGAACTCAAAAATACTTTTGAAAACACATTTGGAAATTGGTGTTTTCTCTCATCTTAAATGTGAAAACATTTACTCTTTGGGAATACTTATTTCCCGTATATAATTTTTAAGAAAATGAACTTCCCCCTCACTCTTAATCAAATCAATTCTTAAGGCTTAAAACAAGTTTAAAACAATTGCAAATGACTTTTTGAAAATCGACTCAAAGAAATTTGAAGACATGACTCTTAGCTCCACCTTGAATTTGAATTTATGTATTCAATGTTGTGATTCATGTTTATGGATGATTTCTAGAAGTTTATAAGTCATATAGAGTAGTTAGAATCGCAAGGGAGTGTTAGTACACTTCAGAAGGACTTAGAAGGGCTAGACGATGAATAACGGGCGGGGGCATGCGACCCTGGCGCATTGCTGGCGCGGGATGCCAGCCCCTTAGTGAAGAGACCACATCCTGGCACACTACCGGCGCACCATGCCACCCTTCCCTAGTCCAGTACAGGAAAAATTTATCTTCTCGTTTCTAATCTTAATTCGACTAAATTCGATTCTTTTTCTCAATATTTCTTTAGCTTCAGATACCCAATAGATACCCAATACATGTACACAAGAAACTACTCAAAACGAATCTTAAAATCAATACAATTATCGCAAGATCTTCTCAATCCCGTCTTAATTCAAGAACGAAAGCAAAATCAAAAATACAAATAAAGAACATCAAAACTTTAACTTTCTAGAACAATTTTTACGTTGAAAATGACATTATTCGTGAAAGAACCCAACACTATGTGAACTCACATAGCTCTTTATTGTTTAACCCTTGGCCAAACGACCTTTGATTCATGAAGAAATCTCCAAGAATGCCTTGACATTTCTCCTTTTCTCCTCTTCTTAAACTATTCTCAAAACCCTAGGCGTTAATTTAATTGTGTAAATTTAACAAAATCAGTATAGACCTCTAATTACTTACTAAATACTAAATACATTGATTGGGTAAGGAAAATACCCCTCTTAAATTCGGGTATCTTTCCTTAACCGGACAGCCCGACTTCAAACGGGCATATCTCTGTCATACAAGCTCATAATTTAGTAAACTCAGTGGAGTTGGAAAGAGGATTTCAAGAACTTTCATTTGATATTTATAGTCCACTTAACTAATCCTGTACTAAAAGTTATGGTCATCTGAAGTTGACCCAAAACTTATATTTAGCATAACCTGCAAAAATATCAAAATTTTACTCTTTCCAAAAATAGTTCTTTCTATATCAACCTCTTTTAAATAACATGTGTAACATATATATCCTTCCTCATCAGACCTCATTTGTAGAATTATACTAAGTATATTATAATTACTCAATTTTTATTTGTCTACTAAAAAATAAGGCCTCTTTATAAATTTTTGCTTTAGGCCCCAAAACTTTTTGAGATGGCACTGAAGATTGGAAGGTGAAGAAAACAAGAAACAAATTATCTTTTTTAATGCTATATTTCTCCCGTGATTTCTCAATCGGGATCCACTTGATGCATCAAAAGGGTTTAGACAATTTTATCTTAAATAGTAAATCACTTTCGAAAACTTATGATATACTTTATTAACTGCGCATCTAAAATATGAGATTTTGGATCCACATTTGAGAACCGTAAAATATCACCCATGCTTAATATGTGTTAGCATAGGTGATTATACTTGTTAATTGTGTTATATCTAATTTTATTTGCCTTACGTTGTTAGTGGAGATTAATTAGCAAATGGACACTCCGAAAACTTATTGTGATAAATGGCATATAAATTTCTTTTTCATTTATTTTTAGGGTTAGTTAAGATAATGTAAAAAATTAGGGTTTGGTTGTGGAGTCGTGAACCTTTTCATCACTTGAAAAAATTTGCCCATAAAATACTAGTTTATAAGAATTCCTTTTCATTCCAACAGTTCAAACATTAAATAAATTTTGTCATTCCAAAAACAAAAATTACGAGAACATCTTCTCCGATGTGTCTCTTCATCTTCGATGTACCCGCCTTCTCCAAATCATAAAACTCTATAAAAACACATCTTTCTCCAACAATCGACGTTTCCATCGTCCATTCTTAAAATCATAAACAAATGTGAGGTCCCATAATCGTTCCTCAAAATTTCAAAACAAACTGGAGTTTGGTTTAAAATTTTGTGTTTCAGTGAAATTAGGGTTTTGGTTTGCCAAATCGTAAGTACAAGGATTCAACTTACAAAAAGAGTCAAGTACAAGGGTCTCCCAGATCATTATGTCTTTTTTATATTCGAAGCATATAATTGTTAGTATATTGAAAAAAATTCAGATGTAAAGTTCTGTGTTTTTTTAATGAAAAAAAGATTTTTTCCCCTATAAATAGTACTTCATCCGTTTTAATTTGTTTAACCTATTTTAACTTGATACAAAATTTAAAAAGGTAATGATGATTTTTTAATTCATAAAATAAATTAGATATATATAAAAAATATATTATTTTAATATTTTTATTTTAATATATTAGGTGAAAAGTTAAAATTTAAAATTGATAGAAAAGAAAGAAACATTCTTTAATATTGCAATACAAACTTAAAAAAAGGTAAAGGACACTTGGGTGCTTTTGCTCTTCTCCGAATGCACAAATGATCTTCGAATCTAGCTTGATCTTTATTACATATTAAGTAAAGCTTGGAACACAAATAATTTTGAATAATGGATTTTTTATTTGAGTTTGAAGTAACTGAATAAATTTTATTTAATTTCCCATTGCAGAACCGGAAAATAAGGTATTTTTTAATTTGTGACATACATTAATTACATTAATTTAATTTAATTCTTATTTTCTTCCACTTTTGGTTATTTGGTTTAAATGTTTTACCTCACATAAAAAATTGAAAATATTGGAATATATTATTAACCTAGCTAAAATGTCTCATCGCTTGTTGTGATTTATGGATATTATTGACCTACCTTCATACAAATGACAATTATGGCTTTGCTAACACGAAAAGGTTGATCGAAAGTGATGCTACTCGAACTGCATCACTTAGATCAGTTTCTTTTTGCATAGATGATCCGTAATTATATATAAATAAATCCCTCTGTTTAAAGAAAAAAAGGTTGATGATTCTTTGGGGAGGGAAATCTTCATTAGGAAATGATAGATCAACTAGAAAAAGAAATATTATGATGATGAAACTTTTAATATCTCTCACTTTTAGTAAGTGTACCAATGCGGAGTTGATTAAAATAATACTACTTGTGAGTTTTATAATTCCTTTCATAAAATTACTTGATTACCAATTGTATCTTGTGATCCAAATTGGTATCTAATCTTTTTCCATCTTCTGTTCGTAGATAGTCAAACACGTGTTTCAATGGTGTCAGGCCCGTAGCTCCCGTAAATGAGCCCGCTGAGGGGTCTGCAGCAAGAGGCTGTGATCGAGGCAAGGGTAGAATAAGAGGAAGGGGTAGAGGCCCAGAAAGTGTAGCACCTGCAAGGGGTGGAGCTCCAGCCGAGAATGTTCCAAGAGAAGAGGCCCATCCTACACTGCATAAAGAGTTAGAAGAGAATGTGGAATTTGGGACAAAGAGGAGGTTGAAATATAGAGGGGTGCACATGCATAGGCTACAAGTATACCTCCCGTAAACACAATGTTAGCTCAAAATATTAGGACTTTCCTAAAGGGATTGGTCGGCTCTAGAGTCCTTCCCACAATACAAGCGACTGCACCCCTATTGATATTATTGTTCAAAAAGTGGGTGGAGCTGTATACACTAATGCCTTTTTTGTCCCCTATTAGGTCCTATTGTGACTAGTAATGAGCATAAGATGCTAATTAAGTTCCTGAAGTTGAAGCCATTTGTGTTCCATGGTTGTGAGAGTGACTACACTTATGAGTGTATTTAGGATTCTTATGAAAGGCTTCACAATTTAGGTGTTGTACAACATCATGGGGTAGAGTCTGAGACCTTCCGGTTTCAGGGTGAGTTTAAGTAATGGTGGAGGGCCTATGTGGAATGCAAATAATCAGCCTTGCCTTATTCACTTTGACGCAGTTTCATGCTCTGTTCCTAGAAAAGTATGTGCCCCAAACTTTGAGAAATCGCAAGAAGGATAAGTTCATAGCCTTGCAACACTGTGGTATGACTTTAGCTTCATATAAGGCTAAGTTTCATGCCTTTTCTATATATGCTACACAATTAGTCACTACAGAGGAGGAGAGGATTGATATTTTTTCACGGGATTGAACTCCGAACTCCAGTTATTGCATGTTCGCATGACCTCTACAGGAAAACGTTTTAATGAGGTGACTAACTTTGTAAAGAAAGTGGAACGAATTAGACGTGATGGGAAGGATAAGACTTAGTCTAAGAAATCAAAGAGCACATGTAACGTCTAATGTTCCTACTTCTGTCACGATGGGGGAGCACCCCGCCGAAGTAACATGACGTACTTGACCTCTGAGATGTCTTATACAATCCAATAGACATCATTCATCGCATGGACATAAGAATTTAGCGGAATTTTTTTTAAAAAAAAACATAGCACATCAAATGCTAAAACATCACTTCATATATAATAAAATATCATAATACATAGTTACATTCTAAGTCTCTTTTGCCATCTTACACTCAATATCAATAGCGTAGAATAGGGACACAACCCTTAACAACATAAAATAATATCTAAGCTATTACACAAACTTGAATAAGAACTTGACATAGGAAACCCTTGAATCTTAAGGATCCATTTCTTGAGCTTTGGAAACATCTATCAAGCCTTTCACTTTCAGAGACATCCTCTAGTCATTTACAACCTAAAATCTATGTAAAAAGATGAAGAAGTTGGTATTAGTACAAGAATGCACTAAGTATGGCAACCATGCAAAAACATGCATTGAAAGAGGACTTTTAGTTAGAAACCATGCATCATACATTTTAGTAAAACTTCATGAACATTACTACAACAAGCATCATATAGTTCACATACTTCATTTCGACATGCACAATAGTCATAACATCACATAAAGCCACATATTACATTGAAGGCACATTCCTCATTTTCACAGTATTATCTTTCTATTGCCTTAACTCTTTTACCCCAAAGTAACCCTTTAGTAAACTTGTGCAATCCATGAATAGTGTCAAATTCAACCATCCACACTCGAGCATCACCTTAAGGTCACCAAGGTGAACATTCATATTACCTTCATTAACTCAAACATATACATTCGTGGAAGCATAACATATCATGAGACACATACTTCACATATGAACCAACATACTTCATGAACCACATACAAGACTCAATACTACCAATATCATCATGATGAGACAGTAGTCAACAAATGCATATTTGAACTTCACTCTATTAAGATATCATAAGACCTTACTCATAATCCCAGTCTATGCCTACTATTGCAATGGATGTGTGAAGCCCCATAACCTCACACATACTAAGTAAACCCACAAAGAGACCACAAGCATTGCCACTTACTTCATACACAAATATGACAAGTATAGCTAAGTACATGCATATAAAGTAAGCCCTTCATCATTCAGCCAATCAAACCAACATCATGCATATTATCATAGAAGTAGGTCAATACTATAATTTCACGCATAAGAGACACATATATATACATATACATATAGAACTCCCTTCTAGAACTCTCTTAGAGATATACTTGTGCAATGCATAGGTAAAGTCACATACCCTCACCTATTGTAAGAAACTTCTCTTAGGTGATCCTAGTTAGGGTTCATCATCTTACTTCAGTTATTCATTTTACTTTAGGGAAACTTTGCCTTAACCGACACTAGACCATGTGAGCTAAACATGAAATCTGTGTCATGGAACCCTACACCGAAAAGAGGTGCTCTACTTGCCAAGGTATATTATTAACATCATGCTAGAATCTAGATGGATTTGGAATTGTATTTTTCCCCTCATCAGAACATTGGTGAACATACCTTCCTTTTTGGGAAGGGGCACCCCCCATTGTCCAGTTCACTCGGTGCTAGACTAAGTTCCCTTTTTCAAAAAACTTTTATTAAGATTACCTCATAAAAATAGGCTTTAGGAGATTAACCCCTATATGTATAGCTCATAGGTTAATGATGAGAATTTCCTTTCATCAAAACCTAAGTCATGTGAGAATATCCTTCCACATGGACATAGCATATTCATAACATAGTCTAGTTTAGAGTACAATTGAGTAACACTTTTAAAAAGACCCTACTTTACTAGATTATCATAACATGCTTCATTCATGCATTCATGTGTGTGTGTACATATATGAATGAACCTTTCACATAAACACATTTAGACAACACATGTTCGTACTTCATTTGTCATATTCTTTACATCATAACATAGTATTAAGATGCATAAGAGATCACTTCTAATCATAGTACTAAGATGCATAAGAGATCACTTCTAATCCCTCACAATCATACATTTATCATCATCTATTGTTTATCATGTTCAAAGCTTAATCATACTTTCATAACTTAAGTGCATAAGTAACTCTCCCTAAGAAATATCCTCTCACGGTACACATGTGCAATGTATAGGTAAGGTCACATACCCTTACCTATACTAGTACACCTATCAAGTAATCCTAGTTAAGATACATTTTCATACTTTCATGAACATATTACACTTGTAGTCATGTATGAGATGTATGTGTGTACATATTGGTCAACATGATCACATAATGGCAACAACAGGGGAATGAGGAATCCACCCTCTAAAGATCACAACACATATACAACATCCCTCAAGTCTTAAGTCACACATATGTAGAGTATTTAAGGACTATAGACTACACATACTCATATTACATCATAGAAGACAAGATCATATTAATATTTGAAAAGAAGACTCTTACTCATGCATATAGGAACACACAATAATATCGGGGTGCATAGGTAAGGGTCATTAATCAATAGTACTTCATCAATGTTAACTATATAGACCATACCTAACCCTAACATATCATTCACATGTTCATAATACTATCAATACACCCTAAATCATAAACTAGAATGGAAGACTAGGCATACAACCTCATGTGTGTGATCATCATAACCACACCTCACAAACATCAATTTTCTTTCAAGGGCATAATCGTAACATATAAGAATATACACGAATGTAAACACTGCCACCATAAGTGGACCATACCAATCAACACCATTCAATATACATTCTATGCTAAGTAGAGGAAATATGTAAACTTACCACTCTCCAATGCTATGATCATCATTGATCAATTCTCAACAATTCATAACCAACTCATATAGATAACAATAGCAATAGGCAATTCAACTTAATTGAATCATAATCTCATAAACATCTAAACAAGATCACAATACCCATATTACAGGCTAAATTGTGACATTAGGAGGATCATGGGTTCTTCATGAAATTGGGTTTAAATTGATCATAAAATCAGTATCTAATCATAAATTCATCATTACAATGACTTTGAAAACAATTGGACAATGAACCGATGGCTAGATTGAAAGATGTCAATTTTATCATGAAATCTCTTTGAAAAACCATTGAAAGAACTCCATAGATCAGGGGTTAACTAAGGATCAAGGATTACCATACCTTAATACATGAGAAGCCCACCAAAAATTGAAGAAGAAGCCATTAGAATCCATCCCCTTAAGTTGTTCTTGAGCTTGATCTCCAATGGAAGTTCTTGAGAGAGTTTTTCTTGAGAGGGAAGGGTTTTGATTTTGAAGAGTGAATTGTGAATGGGGTTTTCATGTTTTTAACAAACTAAAAATACCTAAAATTGGACAAAATAACCTTCCATACCTTATTTGGAATGTGGGGGTAATTTCCCGATTCACCTCTTAACTTGGGCAGCGCTTTCACAGAATTGCAGGTCCAAACTACGGATGGCAGTGACGGACAGTTGATGGAACGACGGCACCGTCCTGCACATCCGTCGTTTGTGAGGTAGGCTCATATTTTGGGGGCTGATCTCCCATGTCTAGGTATGGATCAATGCCCCGAATCGATGGGACGTCAACAATACTACGACGCGTCATTTGCATAGTCATCGATACTGCCAGATTTTGGGTCTTCCTCAAGGACCCTTTGGGTGGTTCTTGGGAGTCTTTCCCGGACGTTCTGGCCCGAAATACGATCATATACAAATTAGCGTCCTATCCTATTATTTTATCCACCAAAAAATACATAAAACATGCAAAGGCACACTAGAACACACTAGCACGCCTAAAGATGAACTTTCGAACGTCTTGGTCGTTCTTGGACTTTTGACCTCCAAATCACTTCAAATCAACTATACAAGCTTTAAAACACTTTATTAACAAGTTATTAAACTTTTACTGCACATGTGAGGCTCTAGATACCTTAGTTCATTTTGAGGGTCATGACAATATCCTCCACTTGGGGACATTCTTCCTCGAATGACACTTGGAACTTTTAAAACACTTTCAAGGACTCAATGACCCATATAGGAGCTCACAACATTCGACATATCATCACATAATAGTCAATGCACCAAACATACAAGGAACACCAACTTCATATCATCATGCATATAATGCAACACAACCAGATAAAACCTTCATTCACTCACTCCTTAATACATCAAACACATAGACATTTCTCATGTTCATAGGAGGAACATCCTTCTCCTAGTCATGACATGCTCTTTACATTTTATTTAATTAAGACCTCAACATGCAATATCCTTTAAATCAGATATATTCATACTCAACATCATCACTCAAGAGACAAATAAGCAACTCATACTAAATGCACATAGATCATGTGTAATGTAGATCTATAAAGACGCTTATCACTTAGACAAAATACCATCAAGGCCACACATAACATTACAATGTTTAGTTATGTTTAAGGAGGAATGTCCTTCTCCTTAACATACTCACATGTTATTATAAAGTTCATATACAAGCAATGCACAAAGGTCAATTCATTTTAAGGAGAACTTCTCACCTTTTAACCAAAGAATGCTCATACTCCATTCGTTGTGAAGTCAAAATGGTAAATCACACCACACACATCACAACAATTGAAAGTTAATTCACATAGTTACAATTTCTAACATGACACTAGTTTTCTTAAACATGCATTTTTTAGGGAAATTAATACAATTTATAGGCGCACAAAAAGACATTGGCTAGACATACCTTAACTTCTCAAGTGTGAGCCTACATTAACACTTCCCAAGTCACAAAAGTCACACATTTTCAAAGGGGGTCATCATTTCTCATTTAAAGGAAACTCAATTTCTCATTGCGGGGCCAAAACACCACACCTTATAAGTGACATCAAGCATGTTCTTTACATTATCTCATGAAGTCAAATGCACAAACATATCTAGATACACAATCAACATGAAAAACATGAATTTGATCAAAAATCTATTTCATCCAATAAGAAACTTTCAAAATATGCATAACATAGTATCAATTAAGACATGCATAAAATATGGAGAACATGCAACTTATACTTATATGCAAGACTCCCATCATGAAACAAGTTACTAGGAACTCTTTGGTTTCAAGCTTGAGTAAGAATATAAGGAAAATATAGGGATATCAACAACCTTACTACTCACATCATCATCCCTCTCTTAGGGTATACCCATTTAGGAGCAACTTATCTCAAATTTAGGGGAACTTTAGCTTACCAACCTTAATAACTAAGCACATCATCCCTCTCTTAGGATCTAAGCTTATGCACACCCTTCATTAACATCACATCAAAAGTGATTCTAAACATAGAGAAGTTCAAGGGAACTCAACGTATGAACATTAAGGGCACTCAAAACCTGACCATCTAGGCACATTATCCCCCACTTGGGGTAAACCTAATCACATCATGACCTTAAAAACCAAGGTCAAGACAAGTCAAGACCAAACCTACAAGGTTCAATCTAAGCACTTTCTTTGGATGACCGTACTTAGAATCAAACTTAAAAGACAACTAACCACTTTAATATTGTTAAACATCAATTCTTTTCCTCTCCCAATGAACTAAGGGGTACATACATCCCTCTAAGTCAACCTTTAGGGCCAATAATAATCTCAACTTATGTAATAGAAACCTTTCTTTCCTTTTTCCCCACTCTTAGAGTAGGTTCATATATGGACTTATCAACTAGTCATAAGAGTTCTCCCTTAACTAGCATACTTCACAAATTTCCTTACTAGGTTGAACACACATTTTCCCTCCTTGGGAGCAAGACTCCAATCCACACAAGGGAAACTATGAAACATTACACATATATGAGGGGACCATTCATCTTTCACGATTTACCACATTTATCCAAAGCATTTCAATCCTATCTCATAACATTAAACTATCATTCTACATAATCATAAGGTAACTTATCATTTCAAAGAGGCTTCAGTCAACCATAACATTCTTAACAAGCTATAACTATATCATAACATAACTTCTGAATATAATATCTCATTTCTAATAGATCACCTATAGTCATAAATGGCATCACATCAAAATATACCAAATTCACCTTCAGATATACTCATTTAGTCACAATAATCATAGTAAGCATCAAAACTCACCTTTTATCCCTCAAGCATTGAGACATCATCCCATCCAAGCAACCACATCTAAAAGACCAACAGACAAGGAAACATAAGAGAGAGATCATGTAGAGTTAAGTTCTAGAGTACGAGCCAAGAGTAGTGAAGAATGTGATAACTCTATCGTCCTACAGAGTCTTGCTCATAAATGTGTTGCGACTCACCACCGATGAACAAGAATATACTAGACGTGGAAATATGAGATTTTGGACCCTAAAACTACTTTCTATAACCTCATTCTCTGATACCACGTTTGTCATGATCGGGGATCACCCCAGGAAGTAACATGGTGTACTTAAACTCTCGGAGGTCTTATACAAGCCAATAGACATCATTCATCGCATAAACATAGAAATTTAGCGGAATATTTTAAAAACCTTTCATAGCACATCAAATGCTAGAATATCACTTCATATATAATAAAATATCATAATACATAGTTAGACTCTAAGTTTCTTTTGCCATCTTAGACTCAACATCAATAGAGTAGAATAGGGACACTACCCTTAACAACATAAAATAATATCTACGCTATTACATAAATTTGAATAAGAACTTGACATAGGAAATCCTTGAATCTTAAGGATCCCTTTCTTGAGTTTGGGAAACATCTATCAAGCCCTTCACTTTAAGATACATCCTCTAGTCATCCACCACCTACACTTTGAGTAGAAAGATGAAGAAAAATGGAATTATTACAAGAATGCACTAAGTTTGGCAACATTCAAAAACATGCATTTAAAGAGGACTTTTAGTTAGAACCCGTGCATCATATCTTTTAGTAAAACTTCATGAATGTTACTACAACAAGCATCATATAGTTCACATACTTCATATAGACATGTACAATAATCATAACATCACATAAATCCACATATTACATTGAAGGCACATTCCTGATTTTCATAATATTATCTTTCTATTACCTTAACTCTTTTATCCCAAAGTAACCCTTTAATAATACTTGTGCAATTCATGAATAGTATCCCATTCCACCATCCACACTCAACCATCACCTTAAGGTCACTAAGGTGAACATTCATATTACCTTCATTAACTCAAACATATGCATTCATGGAAGCATAACATATCATGAGACACATACTTCACATATGAACAACATACTTCATGAACCATATACAAGACTCATTCCAAGACAACATACAAGTCAAGACAATCAATATCATCATGATGAGACAATAGTCAACAAATGCATATTTGAACTTCACTCCATTATGACATCTGTAGACCTTACTCATAAACCCAATCTAAGCCTACTAGTGCAATGTACATGTGAAGCCCCATAACCTTACATATATAAAGTAAACCCACATAGACACCACAAGCATTGTCACTTACTTTATACCTCAATATGACAAGTACAACTAATTACATGTATATCAAGTAAGACCTTCATCATATAGACAATAAGACCAACATCATGCATATTATCATACAAGTAGCTCAATACAATAATTTCATGCATAAGAGACACATACATATACATATACATATACATATAGAATTCCCTCGTAGAACTCCCTTCAAGATCTATGTGCAATGCATAGGTAAATTCACATACCCTCACCTACAGTAAGGAACTTCTCTTATGTGATCGTAGTTAAAGTTCATCATCTTACTTCCATTGTTCATTTTACTTCAGGGAAACTTCTCCTTAACCGACACTAAGCCATGTGAGCTAAACATGGAATTCGGTGTCATGGACCCCACACCGAAAGGAGGTGCTCTACTTGCCAAGGTAGAACATCATGCTAGCATCTAAGTTGATCCACTTTCTAGGTCCTATGGGGTCAACATAGTTAAGGAACTTGGAGATGTATAATTGAAACCCTCTTTCTGCCAATTGGCATTCTAGTTTCCACGTCATGAGAACATTGGTGAACATACCTTCCTTTTTGGTAAGGGGAGCCCTTCATTGTCAAATTCACTAGGTGCTAAGATAAGTTCCCTTTTTGAAAAGCCTTTATTAACATTACTTCATGAAAATAGGATTTAGGAGATTAACTCCTCATATGCATAGCTCATAGCTTAATGATGAGAATGTCCTCTCATAAAAACCAAACTCATGTGAGAATATCCTTTCACATAGACATAGCCTATTCATAGCATAGTCTAGTTTAGAGTACAATTGAGTAACACCTTTCTAAAGACCCTACTTTACTAAATTATCGTAACATGTTTCATTCATGCATTCATGTGTGTGTATGTGTACATATATGAGGAAACCTTTCACATAAACACATTTAGATAACACATGTTCATACTTCATTAGTCATATTAATTAAATCCTAACATAATACTATGATGCATAATAGATCACTTCTAATCCCTCACAATCATGCATTTATCATCATCACATGTTTATCATGTTCATATCTTAATCACACTTTCATAACTTAAGTGCATAAAGAGCTCACGCTATGAACAATTCTATCAAGGTACACTTGTGCAATGTATAAGCAAAGTCCCATACCCTTACCTATACTAGTATACCTATCAATTCATCCTTTTTAAGTTACATTTAGATAATTTCATGAACATATTACACTTATTGTTAAGCATGAGGTGTGTGTGTACATATTGGTCAACATGATCACATAATGGCAACAACATGGTAATGAGGAAGCCACCCTCTAAAGATCACAACACATGTACAACATACCTCAAGTATTAAGTCACACATGTAGAGTATTTGAGGTCTATAGACTACACACACTCACATTACATCATAGGATACAAGAGCATATTTAATATTTGAATAGAAAACTCTTATTCATGCATATAAGACCACAAAATCATATAGAGGTACATAGGTAAGGGTCATTCATCAATAGTACTTCATCAATGTTAACCATATAGACCATACCTAACCCTAACATAATTATTCACGTGTTCATAATAGTATCAATACACCCTAGATCATAAACTAGAATAGAAGACTAGACATACAACCTCATGTGCGTGATCATCATAACCACACTTCACCAAACATCAATTTGCCTTCAAGGCCATGATCATAACATATAAGAATATACAATAATGTAAACACCTCCACCATAAGTGGACCATACATATTAACACCATTCAATATCCATTCTACGCTAAGTAGAGGAAATAGGTCAACTTACCAACTCTCCAATGCTATGATCGTCATTGATCAATTCCCAACAATTCATAACCAATTCATATAGATAACAATAGCAATAGGCAATTTAACATAATCAAATCATAATCTCATAAAAATCTAAACAAGATCACAATACCCACATTATAGGATAAATTGAAAAAATTAGGAGGATCATGGGTTCTTCATTAAATTGGATTGAAATTTATCATAAAATCAGTAGCTAATCAGAAATTCATCTTTATAATGACTCTGAAAACAATTTGACAATGAACTTATGGCCTGATTGAAAGATACTAATTTTGATCATGAAATCACTTTGAAAAAACTTTGAAAGAACTCCTTATATTAAAGGTTAACTAAGGATAAAGGATTACCATACCTTACAACATGAGAAGCCCACGAAAAATTGAAGAAGAAACCACTAGAATCCGTCCCCTAAGTTGTTCTTGAGCTTGATCTCCAATGGAGGTTCTAGATAGTGTTTGTTTTGAGAGGGAAAGGTTTTGATTTTGAAGAGTAAATAGTTAATGGGGTTTTCATGTTTTTACCCAACATAAAATACCTCAAAATGGATAAAATAACCGCCCATACCTTATTTGGAACATGGGGTGAATTTTCCAATACACCCTTTAACTTGGTAGTGCGTAGACAGAATTGCAGATCCAAACTACGGATGGTAGTGACGGCCATTGATGGAACGACGGCACCGTCCTGCACATCCATCATTTGTGACTGAGGCTCATTTTTTGGTGGCTGAGCTCCCACGCCTAAGTGTGGAGGAACGTCCCCAATTGATGGGACGTCAACCATACTTCGGGGCGTCGTTTGCATGGTCGTTGATTGACACTGCCAAAGCTGTGTACATCCAGCTTTTGGGTCCTCTTCAAGGATCCTTTGGGTGGTCCTTGGGGATTTCTTTCCAGACTTTTTTCCCTAAATATGATCATATACAAGTTAGGGTCCTATTCTATCATTTTAGGCACCAAACAACACATAAAATATGCTAAGGCACAGTAGAACACACTAGCATGCCTAAAGATTAACTTTCGAACGTCTTGGTTCTTCTTAGACTTTTGACTTCCTAACCACTTCAAATCCACTATACAAGTTGTGAAAATTTTTACTAACAAGTTATTAACCTTTTAAGGCATATGTGAGGCTCTATATACCTTTGTTCATTTTAAAGGTCTTGACAATTTCAGAGGTTCAGGGAGGCCGACACATGCAAATCATCCAATTTACTAGGCCATGCCCGCTTTTACAAGTAGTTACTTAGGAAAACCACAGTCGCACCTTTGGCTAGAGGCATATCATTTTTTTATCATAGTTTCTATAATTGTGGAGAACCTGCACATATGAGGAGAGATTTTCCCCATCAATATATAACTAACCCTACGCAGCAGCAAACTAGAGCAATGGTACTTGCGGGCAACGATAATAATGGTAGAGGACGTCCACAAGGTGGGCGAGGAGGGAATCAACAAGGTCGTTGAGGCTAGGGAAATGGTAATGTAGGTAGAGGAGCGGCGCAGTCAGGGAAGGAGGTTGTTCTTAAAGAAGAGAGGGCTAAGTTTTATGCCTTTCTTGGCAAGACCGAGGCAGAGACATCTGATGCAGCGATTCCAATTACTACTCTTGCCTGTGACCGGATGGATAATGTTTTGTTTGATTTAGGATCTACTTTCTCATACAGGTCAGTTAAGATTCCTTGAGATTTAATGTGTTTTTTGATGTACTTGATGCCCCCATCAATGTTTCTACTCTAGTTGTGCAGTGTATCAAAGTCACACATGTATATCGTACTTGTCATGTTATGTTTATGAGTTCCAAACTTGGGCTAATTTAGTTATTTTATACATGACTGACTTTTATTAAATCTTAGGCATGACTTAGTTATCCCCCTATTTGTAGTGCTTAAATAGTTATACTAAGTGTGATAGTAGAGTTCCTGAGTAGGAAAATATTAGAGTGGGAAGGGGTGTACAAGCCTAAGCCAGCTAAGGTCACATCTTTCATTTGGGCCAAGAAACTAGTGGGGCAGGGGTGTTCGGCGTATTTGGATCATATTCGAGATGTTGATATTATGTCTTCCTCCATTGAGTCTATTATGGTAGTGTCTAAATTTAAGGAAGTATTTCCTATCGATTTGCATGGTAGGCCTCTAGATAGATATATATTCAACATTGATTTGGAACCTTGTACTCGACGTATCTTAATCCCTCCTTATCGTATCCCACTGATAGAATTGAGAGAGCTTAAGTCTTAAATCTAGGAGCTCCTTGATAAAGAATTCATCCATCCTAGTTCTTCCCTATGGTATGCCCCTTTCTTGTTTGTTAAAAAAATGATTGTAGTATGAGATTGTGCATAAACTGTCGATAATTGAATAGGTTCACCATATTAAATAAGTATCCATTGCCTCGAATAGATGATCTCTATTACCAGTTGCGAGGTGCATCGGGTTTCTGTAAGATTGAGATAAGGTCTTTTTACCATAAGTTAGATATTAGGCATGAAGATGTACCAAAGGCAATGTATAGGACCCCCTGTGGGAACTATGAGTTTCTAGTGATGTTGTTCGTGTTAACAAATGCGCCGACAACTTTCATGAGTTTGATGAATGGTGTGTAACTATTTATGGATTCATTTGTGATTGTTTTTATTGATGACATTTTGGTTTATTCGATTAGTAAGAAAGATCATGCGATCATCATCGTATTATTTTGGGTTTCCTCGGGAGACAAAAGCTATATGCCAAATTTTCCAAGTGTGAGTTCTGGTTGACTTTAGTTGCTTTTTGGGACATATGGTTTCAAGGGAAAGAGTAATGGTAGATCTTAAAAAAATTGTAGTAGTTAGAAATTAGATCGAGCCTAGCTTTAAGACTGAAATTAGAAGTTTTATGGGACTCCCCAGCTACTATCGCCGGTTTGTGAAGAGTTTTACTTATTTCTCCATGCATTTGACGAGACTGACCCAAAAGAATGTGCCCTTTGAGTGGACTGACAAATGTTAAGAGAGCTTCTAAAAGATCAAGAATCTTCTAACCACATCACCTATTTTGGCAAAAAAAAATATTTCGTTGTACATTGTGATGCTTCACATTTAGGTTTGGGTATTGTGTTAATGCTGGATAAAAATGTTATAGATTATGCGTCGCAACAAATAAATAGGCATGAGCGAAATTATCCTACACATGATTTGGAGTTGGAAGAAGTAGTGTTTACTCTTAATATATGACACATTACCTCTATTGTGTCATGTTTGAGGTGTTTACTGATCGTCGTACCCTACAACATGTATTCACTCAGAAAGACTTGAATCTGATATAATGAAGGTGGATGTAGTTACTCAAAGATTATAATGTTACCATCCAGTATCATCGGGGTAAGGCTAATGTTGTTGTAGACACATTAAGCCGGAAGTCTGTGAGTAGGGGTAGTATAGCTTGCTTGAGTGTATTCAAGCGACCTTTGACAAAGGAAATTCAAACCTTGGAGTCTAAGTTCATGACATTGGGCATCTTAAATAAAGGCAGGGTGTTAACTAGTTATGCCGACATTCATTAAGAAGATCAAGGATAAACACTTTGCGGATTAGAGTTTGAATGAGCTCACAAAGAATATAATGCCTTGCAAGGCATAGGAAGGGACTCTTGATGCAAGGGGTGTGCTCAGTATTAAAGGAAGAATTTGTGTTCCCTGAGTGGACGACTTAATTTCAAAAACGTTGACAGAATCCCATGGTTCGTGGTAATCCATTCATCGAGGTGTGATCAAGATGTACATAGATTTAAAACGACTTTATTGGTGGCCTGCCATGAAGAAAGACATAGAGGAGTTTGTGGCTAAGGGACAAAACTTCAAACAAGTAAAATATTAACACCAAAGCCATGCATGTTTTCTTCAACAAAGGCAAATCCCTGAATGGAAGTGGGAAAGTGTAGCTATAGATTTTATGGTTGGTTTTCCCAGGACCTTGGGAAAGTTTGATTCCATTTGGGTAGTGGTAGATAGACTAAAGAAGTCGACCCACTTCATTCTACTCAGAGTAGACTACATTTAGCACCAATTGACTAAGTTTTATGTAAATGAGAGAGTGAGGCTGCACGAAGTGCCCCTTTATATCATTTCAGACTGTGATACACAATTCACTTCAAAGTTTTCGGGAAAGTTTTATGAGGAATTAGGCACTCAACTCACTTTAGGTATATTTTTATATAAAAAGACAGAGTGGCAGTCAGAAAGGACTATTCAAGTGTTATAGGACATGTTGTATAGCATGTGCGATTAACTTTCAGGAACATTGGGATAAGTTCATACCTTTGTGAGAGTTCTCCTATAATAATTGTACTACTCCAGCATTGATATGGATCCGTCTGAGGAACTTTATGGGAGAGGATGTAGATCACCCATAGGATTGTTTGAGGCTGGAATTGTGAAACCTTTGTGAGTTTATTTGGTAATGATGCTCAAGATAAGGAAAGAAGCATCCAAGCTAAGTTACAGCACCCAATAGTCAACAGAAGAAGTATGCAGACCGTAATGTAAGAGACTTGGAATTTCAGGCCAGTGAACTACTCCTTCTTAAAGTATCACCCATAAAAGGGGTGATGAGTTTCAACAAGAAAGGCAAGTTAGTCCTCGATACATTGGACCATTTGAAATTTATGACTCAGTAGGGACACTGGCTTATAGGTTTTCATTACCTCCTAGATTATCTTGAGTTTATCAGTGTTTCATGTATCCATGTGCACGAAGTATCATGGGGACAAAAATTAAATCTTTCACGCCCTGAGCCTATACCCTGAATGTGGCTGGCACTCGAGAATCATTGCTGGCCCCAAGAGAACCCTTTCTCTGGCTTACTACTCAGTGGAAGACTTTACTCAAGATAAATATACTTTAAAACGTAACTGAAAGCTCAAACATAACTGAGAATTTATTATAATTAAACATTCATTGGCAAAAATTGCAACTCAAGTCTCAACTTAACTTAAATGGAAAAGTAAAGACTCATGATCTAACATCAACTAATTTTGTCTACGAAGGCTCTAAGGCTATGAGGGATGTTGGGACAAGACCCACAATTATCCTAAAAAAGAAAATTAATAAAGCAATAAAAAGGGGGGGTGAAGCACTGGATATTGATCATGGTTACCTCTATCTGCATCATAATAAGATGCAGGCCAACTATCATCAGTACATTGAATGTATGAGCACGTGAGGGGAATTCTAAAAGAAGACATAAGCTTGAATGGAACTGAAGAACAAACCTGGTCTCAACTCAAATAAATTGAATTTAAATCATTTCAATATAAAGCACTATAAACAAGTGCAATATAAAGAAAAAATTTTGAAACATGGATATCCACTCTGTTTATTTAGATTACAGTAGTAACTCTTTATATATGCAAAGATACAATATAAACTCTGGAATTACTGTTGTGGGAGTTTCTCTAATCGATAAACATCATGTAAGAGCTATTCTGATGATACATCATTTGGCTTCACACTTCTAGAACCGTCCTATACCTTGCCGAGGATATGGAACCTGACCATTAAATGGATCCACTAGTCTCTGCTAAAAAGCACTAGGAATCATCTAAAAAATATGTTACTTTTCCACCAATGATCGTTACATAGTTTATAAACGAAGGGATTTGTTTGAACTCTCCCACATATCGGTGCTCAATACTACTCCCAAAATATAATACTAGCTCTTATGTATAAACACATACTTCTTTCTGTGGTTTGAGAAAAATTTCAAAAATAGCTCAAAGGCTCTCTTGGAATACGAAGTTTCCTCTTTTGCTTAATTGTGAAAGCATTTATTTAATGAAAAATTAGCCCAAAGGCTCTTTTGGAAATCAAAGTTTCTTCTCTTCTTTAAATATGAAAACATTTACCCTTTGGAAACATAGTTCCAATATACTCTTTTGAAAAATTGAAATTCAGTCTTTACTCTTTAGTGAACTCAAAACTCAAGTATTAAAACAAAATTAAAATATTTGCAAAAAGACCTTGGAAGACTCTAAGAATTTATCTTGACTTGGGTCTTAACTTTCCTTGAATTTAAATTTATGGATTCAAGGTTATGATTAATGTTTACAAATTATTTCTAGATGTTTACAATCTATTTAGAGTAGTTAGAATCAATAGGAAGTGTTAGTAAGCTATGTAAGGACTTAGACGAGCTGAACAATGAAAAACGAGTTAGGGCAGACAACACTGGCGCACTGCTGGCGCGCCACTCCAGATCCTTCAATTTAGAGACCTCATTTTGGAACACTAATGGCGCAATCGGGGCGCGTCGCCCCAGCCTTCCTGGTGCAATGGTGGCGCATCGCCCCAACATTTCCCTAGGAAAAGCTAACAAACTTTTTCTCTCGTTTTCTTACCTTAAATTCCACTAATTTAAATTTTTTTTCTCAGTATCTCTTTAAATTGATCTATCCAAAACATATATCCAAGAATCTGTCTCAAAGTAACTATAATAATCGACACTTAACTCACATGAAATCCTCAATCGCATCGCAAATTCAAGAACGAAAGAAATTCAAGAACACAACTCAGGAAAATAAAATTCTCAATCTTTTGGCGTGTGGATGAAATAACCTAACGGTATGCGGACTCACATATCTCGTAGGATAAATCCTTGAGGAACTCCGCAATTTATTCCTTACAAAGACAACGAATCTTGTTTTTCCTCTTCTCTTCTCTATTGAGTTGTTTTCTATAATGCCCGAGCATTAATTTAAAATTGTGCAATATGAACCATTTATGTTTTAACCCTAATTAATTAGCTTAAAATAATTAAATCAAGTGGGTATGGAAAAGATGAATATACCCCTTGAAAATCTGATTTTGACTTTCCTTATCTAGACAACCCAACTTCAAATAAGAATATCTTCCTCATACAAACTCGAAATCGCGCAAACTCGCGACTTTGGAAAGATAATTCAAAGATCTTTCTTACGGTAACTTGTAGCACCTAACTCATCCTAAGCTAGGAGTTATGGTCATTTCAAGTTGACCCAAAACTCGTACTTAACTTTACGTAACCAATTTTATTGATTTTTCGTTCTTTCCAAAAATGACTCTTTATAATTCTAGGTCTTGCTAGTTGTTTCAATTAGCAAGATGATACAACATTATGTGGGACTCTGTGTTTTTTGACAAGGACCTTCAGTATGAGAAAGAACCGATTGCATTTCTTGATCACAATGTCCGAACGTTGAGGAACAGGAAGATAATGTCCGTGAAAATCCAATTTAAGCATCGTTTAGTTTAGGAAGTTACTTGGGAAACTGATAAGGACATGCAAGACAAGTATTCCTAGTTGTTCTACAATTTAGGTACTACTTTACCCTTACTTTGGTTAATATTTCCTAGTTTATCACTCGAGGAGGAGTATGAGTAAATTGTAATCTATGTAACGGACCATTTCCATCATTATATAAAAGACAATGGTAAAAGTATTTGGGGCCAAAAATCTTTTGAGTAGTATCTTGGAAATTCATAGCCTAGTCGTGATTTGGAGGAAATCTATGTCGGGTGAGGTCTAGGAAAACTTGGTAATTGATGAGAGAACTAATTGTGAATTTTATCACATGAGTGTATAACAAAGATGTTAGGGAGCCCGTACAATTTTATAAAATTGAATTCGGGCGAGTAGAACTCACAAAACTAATCTTAGCGTTAACAGGTGGTTTTTGAACATCAAGGGTTAAACTTAAATTTTGAATTATTATCTCCGTGCAAGCCTCTCTGGCGGACCTGGGTCCGCCATGGTGGGAACGTTGTGACTTAAAATCAGCTCAGCTAAAAATCCCAAAAACGTTATATTCTACAAACATTAATTCTTTAGAGCTAAGAGACAACCTAGGGCAACTTCTTGACAGTTTTCCACAACTCCTAGAGCTAAAGGTAAAATTAGCACTCAGTTAATCCATTTTTCGATCAATAGAACTTAGATTATTGGGTAATTATCTTTGGGTAGGGTTTTGACAATGGTGGGTCTATAATTGATAATATTGATTATAATTTGGGTAATTAGGCCTTGTTTATTGATCTTTGCATTAATCAACTATTTTTAGACCACAAATAAGTGGAAAGAATCCGAAAAGGGAAGACTCAAGTCTCTTAAGAGGATTCAAGCTTTGTTTTGAGGTAGGTGATAGTTTGATTTCTTGTTTGTGTGATATATGTCGGTTAATTAGTTTATTATATTCATGCATGCATGTTAATGAGGAAATGTGAACTAAGACAAATTAATGATTATGTATGAACAACTACAAGCCATGAACCTAATACTTGTTTGTATGACCATGATAATGTCATTATAGGTGTGTGTCTTATTGTGGTTGTGCCGATTGATCGGGTGTCATGCTCCGAAACATATATTGGATGGGTGTAACATTCTAACACAGATATTGTATCAGGTGTCATGTTCTGAAACACGAACAATTTGGTTGTGGGTTCCTCGAGGGGACAACTTGTGATTGATACATTCATAACTGCATTTTATTTATAATGTTCAATTGTACATTACTCCTTAAATAATAACTGATCATTATGTATATGTGTGCTTACTCATTGTAATTGCTTGCGTGTATTTGCTTACAGGAGTTACAATATGATCCGACCAGTACATTGTTGTTGCTACTAATACTGTACTTACTCATTATTTGTTGAGTACAAGGAATTTTTAGGTGGCTACAGATAGACCTCTTAAGAGATCAGTGATCTAGACTGGATTCAAGGGTGAGACAGTTCTTAAAGGTTGTCTTGGATCCTGCAATCCATTCTTTTCGAACTCATACTATATTTTAGGCTTTTCTTATGTTAGTTTGTGGTCCTTTTTTTTATTTGTTGAACTTTCATATATTGGTAAAATGACTTTCACATTCTAGGGGTTGTTTTTCCGCCATAATTCGTTAGATATTTTGTTAGAACTGTCAGAGTTTATGGGAACTTACAATTTCATTAGACATTTAAACCTACTTCTGTAACTTTAAATGTTTTAGTTTCTTATGTTATTTAGTTGGGTTGTAGTAGTGGTTCTTCCACTGGAGGGTTAGGCGTGGGTGCCAATCATGACGGTTTGGGTCGTGACAGATAGAGTAAACAATTAGCTGGCTTTAATGCCTGAAAGCAATAACTAACTGAATTAAGAAGGCTGTAAGAAATAGTCAACGCAACTCAACTAAATATAAAACAATCATGATAGATGCAATATTTAAAACATTATAAAACAAGAGATAAAAGTCAATGTTGTATAAAAATAATCTTTACTCTTATTTAAGAGATTCTCTAACGACTACCATTATAATGAGCTACGTGATGAGATAACATCTCGCCCACGGTGCCAAAAAAGTCCTATACCTTATCGAGGTATAGAATACCTCAACTGAGTAGATCCACTAAGCTTTGCCCCGAGGCACTCATTATTCATCTAAAAAGTATGATCATGTATCCATGTTGGCATACAAGATTTATGAGGAACGTGAGTTGTCTAAACTCATTTCCATATCGGTGTTCAATACTACTCTCAATAATATCTACTCATGCTCAATGTTTAAGAACATACTCTTCCTCTATTTTGAGATAATTTCTAAAACTATCCTCTTAAAATAGGTAATTTCTCTTAAATATCTTTGAACTCATAAACTCTTTTCAGAAATGAAAATTTTTCTTTTCTTAATTTATAAACTTATACCTTTGGGAATACTTAGTTCCCTTATACTCTTACTCAAATCATATTGGAAAACTCTTTCTCAAAACATATCTTTATTTCCTCAAAACTCATCTTTAAAAACATAAATGTTGGCTTTAAAAAGAATCTCAAGATTTATAACTCAATTCATGCGGTTCAAGTAGAATGATGGATATGAACGACTCAACTCAGGGATATTAATAGAAATGTGGAAATCCAGAACTCAAGGACTAAAGGAATCAAAACTCATAACTCAAACGATACTACTCCTCCCAAGATTACTTAATGAAAGGAATATTAAGATAAATCAATAGCGAGATGTGTACCAATCTTCTTCTTTGAAAGGTTGGTGCGCAAGTCCGTCTTTGAATCACCAGGTAACAAAGATTTGTGTGCACAAACTAGAAATCTATTTGTGTATTGATTATTTTGTCTAAGAAACTCACTTCTGTGAATCTTGACTGATTGCTTGTTTTTTGTTTTCTTTTGCACACGTTTTCCTCTGTATATTTCACGTTTCACGTCTTATTGAAAATACTCCCACTAGGAGTCTTTAAAGCAGGGGTTGAACACTTACAATGTAAATGTTCTGCCTTATCCTTTACAAGGATTTTCCAAATTAATTAATTAATTAATTAATTGGATAAGGCATCAAAATAGATCGGGTCCGGTTGGGTTGGGTCAGTTCACATGGGCGACCCATGACTTAAAACATACATCTCCCTCTTCGCACATGGTGGACAAGACCCAAGTCAACATTATATCAATCAGACAAACAATTCATACAACAAATAGTTCATGCGACCTGTGAGCATGAAGAGCTCACGTTTAAGGTTTTACAAGCCTTACATAAGAATCCAATAACATGTCGAAAGAATTCACTATTATTTTAAGGACACTACTACTCACAATACCCTAGAAGTCATTCACTACTTCGTTCATTATTTATTCGATCTCTCAACCTCTTAAAGAGATGAACTAGAGTTCATGTTGAACTTTATAAACACAATTACACTCGAGTGTAGTTTCTGGCTTATGTATACAAGTTGAATTTTTCATTTAATCATCTTCCATTTCTACTTGAATCTATTTGTTTCATATCAACTGCTTTTCTAGACATGTACTGTATTGCCGAATCGTTCATGGCTATTAGTAACATGCTAAAGTGGCAACACCGATTGAAACTTCAAGAAACCGAAAAAGGTCAAAGGGTATTTCATTGAAAATTCATTTTAACTTTTCTAGGTCTCAAAAAATGAAGAAACAAGGAATATTCTTTCATTGACCCATTGATCTCTAGACACATGTGTTATGAAACATGCGCTACGATGTTTATACCTTAATTTGGTGTATGTGTCTCATTCTTTCGATTATTCAACATCATACATACCTTGGCCTAAACACCTCTAGATGTTTAACCCTACTTTCTCTCTTCAGTAATCCTTAAGCTCATTTCATGGAGAAACTTTTGTCTAGATCATAAAACAAGTCATAAAATGGTGGTGAAAATCATCTCTTCACGTTGCCCAATGTAAGAGGCGATTGCTCAAGTGAGAGAGCCAATCTCGCGACTCGTTTGACACATTTTATATCTTGCATATTATATCATGCATACTACATTTGAAAATAAATTCAATACTTTTTATATAAAAGAGGATATCATAACAATCAAGTTAGTTTATATTACTGAAATATTATCATACTATACCTAAATCTAGAGCCTTAACATGTTTTCAAAACAAGTCTATAGATGGCCTTCTTAAAAAGGATTAATTATCATTTCACGTGCATGAATGTATTGTAAAGTTATTTCTCAACATGCCACTACGTCTCTCACAAAGTTATGCTTGATGTCAATGAGTTTGGTTCGTCTGTGATACTTAGGATCATTTATGTATGCGATAGTTGCTTGACTATCATAATATAGAATCATTGGACCCTTAGAATTCTTTGCAATACTCAAATGCTCAAAGAATCTCTTTGACCAAATAAATTCTTGTAATGCAGACGCACTTGCCACAAATTCATATTCCATAGTTGAAATAGTTGTGCAAGTTTTGTTCTTACTTTTCCAAGAAATAGTACCAGTATTTAGTAAGAAAGCAAAATCGGATATTAATTTTCTATCATCCTGGTCACCAGCCCAATCAACATCTGTATAACCTTTTATGAATAAATCAGATCCAAAATAATACAGTTTATGATCTACGGTTCCCTTCAGGTATTTAAATATTCTCTTTACTGCTCTACAGTGATCTTTTCCTAGATTGGATTGATACCTTCTAACTAGACCCACGTCCTGAAAATGTATGGGCGAGTACACATCATAGCATACTTCAAACTCCCGACAGTCCTAGAATAAGGAACTCGAGAGATGTCTTTCTTTTCTTTTTCTGTCTTTGGATAAATTTCAAGCCTTAATGTTTCACCTCTTTCTATAGGAGTATCCATGGATTTGTAACTATACATTCGAAAACGTTCCAATGTTTTCTTTATATAAGTTTCTTGATATAAACTCAAAAATTTCTTGGAGCGATTTCTTTTGATCTTAACATCCAGTATGTAGTCTGCTTCACCCAAATCTTTCATATCAAATGATTTTGATAGCCATGACTAGACAATTTTTAGATACTCCAAATTATTTCTTGGCAATAAAATATCATCTACGTAAAGAGAAAGAATACAAAATTTCCATTGGACTTTCTCACATAGATTCAATAGTCTTCATCGATCATAGTGAAATCAAATGACATCACCTCCTTATGAAATCTTAGATACCACTGTCGTGAAGATTGATTTACGCCATAAATTGATCTTTTAAATTTTCATACTGTCTCTTCTTGACCTTTAACAACGAAACCTACATGTTGTTCTATGTAAATTTCCTTATTTAATTCTCCATTGAGAAAAGCACTCTTCACATCCATTTGGTGTAATCTATACGTGCAACAATAGTTAAAAGTAATCGTATGGATGTAAACAACACAATTGGTGAAATAATTTCCTTATAGTCTACTCCAACTTCTTGAGTAAAACCTTTTGCAACCAATCGTGCTTTGTGTCTTTCTATTGACTCATCCGATTTTCCTTTAACTTTAATAATATACACTACAAAAAACACTCAACTTACGGCGGTTAATTTGAGGGAGTTCTTAAAGACTCCGCTATTAATATATTTTATAGCGTTTTTTCTAACCCCCACCATATAAATCTTTTTGTGTTAGTTTTATTAAGGAGGTTAGTGAATTATCTTAAGTTAGAATAATTTGTGGGGATTATCGACACCCAAAATTTTATTTTGTTACCTTATGAAATTATATATATATATATATATATATATATATATATATATATATATATATATATATATATATATAAAATAATTTGTGGGGATTATCGACACCCAAAATTTTATTTTGTTTCCTTATGAAATTATATATATATATATATATATATATATATATATATATATATATATATATATATATATATTCAAATTATATGATATATAACATTGAATGTTGAAAGTTAATTACTTTATATCCACATATTCTTCTTCTTCATTTCAATTTGATTGTAATCTGTGATCCTTTATTTTTTTAATTTATTATGATAAGCTTGAATATTTTTTCTACTTTATTTATCAAATTTCACTTTGATATTTTATCTTATATATAGTAATACTATACTTTGTATAAAAATATCTTATATAGTCATATTCATTAATCATACTTCTGCTTCAATTTTAACTTTAACTGAGCTTGTTTAACAAAAATCATATTAATTAATTAGTTACTTGTTAATAAACATGTAAAATAAAAGACTTGCTATGTGCATCAAAAATAAATAGTAGTAATTATTTTTCCCTCCAAAACATTAAAAATAGACTAAAAACAAAAATCCCCACTAATTCCTTAAAATTTTTAAACAAATTAAACCAAATAACTACCCCACTTCCCACCCCTTCCCACGTTACACTACCACACCCATATCATTTTCCTTCTTAACTTATTACTTTTCTATCACCCTCTCCTCTTTCTCTATATCTAATTCATTTTTTAACATCATTTTCACGTATTTTTTTAGGTGAGCGTAGATTTGAATTGTTTGCTAATTAATTTATTTTCTTGTAGGTTATGCACAATAATTAGACGGTAAATAATTTTTTGCATATCCATATTGATCTTTAGTTTTTAATTATAAGTATTGATCTTCGTAAGGTGAGTTTGATGATCCACATTAGAATTTTATTGTATTATTTAATTTGTAGATACTTTGTATTTTTCATGTTGTTAAACCTAATGAATTAGTGTCTTTACATTAGGATATATTTAAATTCTCACTTCATCGTAAAGTTATTTATAGTCGACCTATAATTCATTTCAGGGAAGCCTCAGCTTTATTTTTGTTTAGTTAAATATCAGGTAATAGTTTTTTTCTTGATTGGATTTGACTAATTGCAAATTAATAGATAACTTCGCATATGAGATTGTGATCAATATAATGTAACTTAAAAATATGTATTTTCTTATTCCGTACACCTAATTTTTGTTTTCGTAGAAATAATCATGAAATCGTCGTTAATCACAATAGTGTGTATGAGAGACATCAAAATAAATTTCTCTCATCCATAATTTTATATTTATTTTCAAACCAAAGTTGTATATGAATTTGCTTTTAGAATGAATTAAGCATTTTGTTTCAAGACTTACAAATATATATATGTATCGATAAATGTCTATCTAATTACATATAATTTTTTTTATTGTTTCAGCTTGATGCGGGTTTTGAGCTTATTTCACCTTGGATAAGAGATTCAATGACAACAACCTAAACCACCAAACAAATGCTATAGCATTTTTTAATATGTATTTGTTGTGAATTTCTTATGATTTAAAATTTAATTTTGAAGCTATTATACACAAATTTGTATTACTTTTATTTCACAGGAGTTTAAACTTGTGAAACTTATAAATACAAATTTTTTAATGAAATTTGATTCTCATTAAGTGTGTTATTTAATAAAAGTTTTAATTTATATTATTTTTAAGGTTAATGTCAATCAAATTTCATTTTTATTATTTAAATAATGATAATTTTGTAAGACATCAAATTAGGTAAGTATTGATCTTATATCACAAAAAGTTTTAAATCCACAAAAATAAAAATTTAATTATTGGGATCATATTGTGAAGGTTTTAAACTAACACAAATTGATACAAGAAAACCTCCACAAATTTATTAATGATTTTGTGGAGGCGTCGTGGAGGTTTACTAAAACCGCTACAAATATGCTCGTGGCAAGATTAATTGTAGCGTTTTTAAAAATTGCCATAATTTAATTTGTGGGGTCCCTAAAATGCCACAAATTGACAAAATGACCCCCATTAATTGAGCTTTTTTTTGTAGTGATATTTATTCCCAATAGCTTTACGTTTCTAGAAAGGTCAACTAGATCCCAAACTTTATTGGTTTTCATGGACTCTAATTCTTCTTTCATCGCTTTTAACCATTCATATCTTCTAGGGCTTACTAAGGCCTCGGTCACAGGATTAGGTTCATCCAATTCTATTGGATATACCAAGCAAACATAATCCTCAATATCATAAGATCATTTAGGTACTCCTTTTCTTGTACTCTTACGTATTTGAAATTCAGATTTCTGTATAGGATTTTTGGATTCATAACTCCCACTTGGACCAGGAATGATTTCTTGATTCATTAAATATCAAGTATGTTTGACAACATTACCTAATCTTCTGAATTAAGCATTTCATTGAGAGGCTTAACTTCATCTATTTCACCCTTTCTGGGAATATCATTTTACAAAAATTTGACGTTCGTGATATAATATTAGTAATACTTCCATCCTCCAGTTCACCGATGAACACACACCCTTTGAAGCATTTAGAGTACCTTATAAAGATAAATTTGTTTCCTTTTGGAATATGTTTACCAAATTTACCAATACAATCTTTAATATATGATGCACAACCCCATGGTCGTAGATCCTTCAGGTTTGTTTTTATGACCAGTCCAAAGTTCATACGGAGTGAAAGAAAATGATTTAGAATGCAATTTATTCAATAAGTAAGTCGCAGTCAATAATGCATCTCCCTAAAATTAGATTGACAAATTTGACTACGCCATCATTGATTTTGTCATGTCCAACAATGTTCTATTCCTTCTTTTAGCTACACCATTTTGTTCAGGTGTATAAGGAGTACTTAATTGTCTGAAATTACCCTTTTCAGTACATATTTCTTCAATTTTTTTTGACAAATACTCATGTCCTCGATCGGTTCTTAAAGCTATTGTGCTTTTATCTTATTGATTTTCGACTTCATTATATATCTTTTAAAACACTCAAGTGCTTCATAATTATGTGAAATCAAATAGACATAACCAATGCGTGTGAAATCATCAACAAATGTAATGAAGTATGTAGCATCAGACCTTGCCTTTACGTTCAATGGACCATAAATATCAGAATAAATTAATTGAAGTGAGAATTCAGCTCTCTAAGCCTTCGCAAATGGTTTACGCGTAATCCTTCTAGCAAGACAATTTTCATAGATTGGCATTCCAATTTTGGTGAAAGAACCTACATGCCCTTCTTTTGCCAACCTATTAATTCGATATTTCCCTATGTAACCGAATCTAGCATGCCATGTAATAACATCAACATCATTTACTTGAATAACATGCCATTACACAATGGTCAACATAATAGTCATAAGTTAAATAATACTATCTAAAACAATAAAACGATCATAACTTAGTCCAAAACCATATAAAACATTATCTAGATTTATTCTAACATCATTACTACTAAAAACAAATCAAAACCAACATCTAAAATCACAGACACAAATACTTAGTTTCGTCAAATCTCCGGTGTATATAGGACGTCATACAACATCAAAGAACGGCCACCACGCTAGTTTACTTTGCAAGTGCCTATCTCTTTGACTTCTATATTCCCATTATTCCTACATAGATCTACCTTGATTAAGATGAAACTCCACAAACGCTTCTCGATCTCGACTCATGTGATCGGTGGATCATGAATCTACCATCCACATATGATAAGATTCAGTTTGTAAAGAAGTGTTCGAAACATATGTTGCACTTTGAGATGCGTTTGGAAATGCTACCTTTTTGGCTCATTGTATTCACGAGCGAAAAGCCCCAACATTTGGCAACTGTGGCACTTCATTTTGTTTTTGTCGCCGATATGCTTCTTTGACAGGTTGGTGCTCAAGTCCGTCTTTTAATCACTAGGAAACAAAGATCTCTGTTCACAAACTAGAAGTCTGCTTCGTGTATTGATTAATTTGTCTGAGAAACTCACTTCTTTGAATCTTGACTGATCTCTTGTTTTTGATTTTCTGTTTCACACGTTTTTCTCTATATATTTCACGTTTCACGTCTTATTGGAAATACTTCCACTAGGAGTCTTTTAAGGAGGGGTAGAACAGTTACAATGTAACTATTATGCCTTATCCTTTAAAATGATTTATCCAAACTAATTATTTAATTAATCGAATAAGGCATCAAAACAGATCGGGTTGGGTCGGTCCACATGGGCGACCCACAATCCAAACCTTACAGAGTTCACATAAAATTATGGAAATGACTCGACTCAAGGATGTCAATATAATGTAGATTCATGAATACAACTCTTCTCATTGTCACGCTCTTTTACTCAAGATTTAATTCAAAACTATGACTTATTTCAAAACAATTATGAAATTTGATTTAAGGGACCCTCTTGAACATTCCTCTTAATATCTCATTAAATTTAAATGTAATTTAAGAGATATGATTAGGATATGTAGTATCTTTCAATTATCAATGAATATTTTATGAGTTAATATCACGAAAAGAACAATGACACGATTCAAAAGAATACATACGCAACAAGAAACAGAGAAGAAAAAGGGGCAGGCGACCTTGACCATCCGTGGCACGTTGCACCAACCCCAAAAGTACTCGGAGTACTTTGGGGCGCACTACTGGCGCAGGGAGTCAGCCCTCCTGGCACTATGGGGGGAAAATGCCCTTGCTCGGACATAGAAATTTGACAAATTTGTCTTCAATTTCGGGTCCTAACTCATCTAAAATCCATTGGTTTCTTCCAAAACTCTCTTTAATTCTTAAACCCAACAAAAAATTATCAAGATCTCTCACTCAAAAGCTATCAAGAAATACCACTCATTCGCATGACCCTCACCTTGATACTCTCAAATTAAACCTCCCTAAATAATTATAAGTGGTCTAATCAAGTAGAGAACCCAACTAGTAGGTTGGGGTCGATCCCACAAGTTAACTTCAATTCACAATCACGTCTATTTAGTCAAGGTCTTTCCGAAAGCAAGTAATTAAAGGGGGGGGGGGGTTATAAAACAAGTTTCTTAAACAATTCTAATTTAACAAGTGAGCAAAAGTAAAAGATTGAGTTTATATCAAGTTGTGAGACAAGCTAAGGTTTATGTGTTCCCCACAGGTTCATAACGCCGTATTTCTAGCAATGGCAATTCTTCATAGTGTTTTGCACGTAAAGTGGTAAGTTATGTATCTCTAGATCCTTAATCTGGCATCTAGAGAATTTCACCCCATACCTTGGTCCGGCTACGTGTGTATAAACTACTAACCCTTACCTTTACCTCATATTAGACATCATAGTCGTTGTATGGCTTAGTTACTTCGCACCAATTGATACTAGCCTATTTGATGGTATCCCACTCAATCTATGTTGATAATTCTTTTCCAATTACTAGTTCCTTTGTCCGGCAAGTAGCAACAAGGCTAGTTCTAATGCGTGCACTCGTTAAAAAGACTTATAAATGAAAGAATTATCAATACATGAAGAACCTAATTGAGAATTGCTTATTTACTAGGTATACTTTGTTAATCACCCAATAAATGAGGTTTTAATCCCCTATTTATAGAAAACATTGTCCTAAATTAAAAGGAATTAAAATAAGGAAAGTTTGCTCAGTTCACGCGGCTTCAATCTACGGACCTGCTGACGGATCGTCGATCAATAGATGGTCCGTAGACTCCTTCCGTCGTTCAGGACTTAGAATAATTTTTCTATCCTAAGATGGACCCACTCTCAATCAATCGACGGTCAACCAGTACGGTTCGTCGATGTCCTTCATCGCTCCATCCTTAGAATTTTTCCAAATGCGGGTACTGGAACCTTCTCTGATCAAAATAACGGACGTGCAGTACGGTCCATCAATCAATCAACGGACCTTCGTTCCCTTTACTGGTTCCACACATAGTCAGATTTCCCTGAGTGGTCTCCAAGGTCCTGAACTGCTCATCTACGGTTCCCAACTACGGTCTTTAGTTGTTTCCTCATCTTGCCGCATGAACATATTTCGTGCAAAACAAACACAAAAGCATGTTAAAACTACTACAAAAAGGCTCTAGGTACACACACTCTTAAGCAAAATGCATTAAAAGCATCGTGAAACCACGGTACATCAACACCCTCAACTTAACTTTGTTGTTTGTCCTCGAACAACGCACTATGACTCAAAGCAACACGTGTACTGTTACGACCCTAGGGTATACCCTAGAAGTTATGCTATCCTCAAATCATCTCACAGAGTACTCGAACTCTCGGAGGTCTTATACTAGCCCTTAGATATCTTTCATTGCATAATCGTAAAAATAGCGGAAAATTTAAAACTTTTCATAGAACATCATATGCTAGAAAACACTTCTCATATATATAAAAATACTTCATGATACATAGTTAGACTCTAAGTCTCTTTGTCATCTTAAAATCAACATCAATAGAGTAGAATAGGGCCACAACCCATAAAAACATAAAATATAAGTCTGAGCTATTACATCAACTTAATGAAACATCTTGACATAGGCAACCCTTGAATCATAAGGGTCCCTTTACTTTAACTTGGGAGATCTATCCAAGATCTTCACTTAGGAGACATCCTCCAGCCATCACCACCTACACTTTGTGTATACAGATGAAGAAGAATGATATTAGCACAAGAATGCACTAAGTATGGCAACCATGAAAAAACATGCATTTAAAGAGGGCATTTCATTTGAAATCATGCAACATGTCTTTTTAGTAAACTTCATGAACATAGGCACATTTAAGAAAAATATAGTTCACATACATCATATAGATATGGATACTACTCATAATACTACATAAAGTCATTTATCATACTTTGAGGCATATTCAGTACATACAATGTATTACTTCTCTTTTGTCCTACTTCTTTCCTTAAGTAACCCTCAAGTGTACTCAGTACAATGTATAACCTTGAGGTCATATTACAATAGTATTTCATACATATGCTTCATAAACACAACCACATATACTAACAAGTCATAAGCACATCATAAACATAAACTTCACATAAGCACCACTATCTAAGACAATCCCTAAGTCACACTAGTGCAATGTGTTGGTAGCACCCCATAATACTACTTCCACTAAGTGTACCTAAGAAGTCACCCTAGACTAGGCATAAAATACTCAACAACTCATAACACTTTCATTTATAACTAGACATAAGGCCACATACTTCATAGAATCATATACGGACTCTTTCCTTTACTGCAACCTTAGTCATAACTAATTTAGGTGATACAATAAGTAAACCACCCTCACAACTCCTTCACAAGATTACTTGTTCAATGTACACATGGAGTCCCATACCCCCACATATACTAAGTAAACTCATTTAGAAGCCATAAGTGCAATTCACACTCATACACATAATTCATGTTTTGACACAGCAAAGTCACTTAACATGCATTCATATTACTCATACATACATAGCATAAGTCTTACTTTCGTACATGTACTAATCTTATCCCTTCTTGAAGTTCACTTGAGAAATGCATGGGTAGGGGCCATAATCCTACCTATACTAAGTAATCTCCTCAAGAAGTTTTGATTAGAGTCCATAATCTTAATTTAGTTCATTTCTTACTTTGGGAGACTTAGACATAACCGACATAGACTATGTGAGCTACAAGTTCTACTCCCACACCAAAAAGAGAGGGTTAACACTTGCCTAAGGTGTCACCAATCATACATAGCTATCTAGAGGGAAACCAGAAGCAATAACCTACGAGGGTATGTAGTTATGGAACATGTATATTTCTTCTAGAAACATTGACTTACTATCGTGGAGGTTCCCATCTCATGAGACAACATCTATGTTGGGAACCCAGACTTGCTAAACGTGAAGGTTATCTTTTGGGAAATCAGACTTACTGATGTTAGGCCCCCACTCTCATTTGTCATGTTCACTCGGTACTAGGATCTAACTCCCATCTTAAATATATTTAAGCCTTGAGTGTATTAATTCATAAAGAAGACCTTAGGGACTTACACACTCATACATCATATAGCTCAAAGTTATCTAAGATGAGAATGTCCTTTCATCATAGACCCTACTTCATGTGAGAATGTCCTTTCACATATTCGTACAATCATACATCATGTGTGTGTATACCATGTGAGATCTACCTTCACATAACACCTATAATCGCACATGCTTATAACTTCATTAATCATATACTTCACATGCATAGAAATAGGTAATGATGCATAGGAGAACTATCCTTTTCCTTAATCATCATGAATCTACCCTATTCATAGATATGCATGAAGTGTGTGTGCGCGCATTGGTCAATATGATCACATAATGGCTATGACATAACCTTGAGGAAGCTACCCTCTAAAAATCACAACACATGTACAACATTCCTCAAGTATCAAGTTAACACATGTACTACACACACTCACATTACACCAAAGGAGACACTAACATATTCAACATTATAATAGAAGACTCTATCATACTTTGATCACACATTCATATCGGGTTCATATAGGTAGGGGTAATGCTACAAGAGTATCCATCATCATTATCCCTATAGACCACTCCTAAACCTAACATGATAATCACATATACACAACATCATCCACACACCAAGATCATGCAACTAGTTTGGAAGACTACTTATATAAATTCACATAACATCAATTCACTTAGAACATGATGTTAGAGTCAAGGCTAAATCCTTCAACTTCCTAAACAGGGAAATCATCATATCAATTCATCTTGCATATAATCCCTTCAAGGCCATGATCATAATACATAAACATGTACTAGAATGTAAACACCGCCACCATAAGTGGACCATACCAATCATCACAATACAATGTACATTCTAAGCTAATTAGAGAAAATAGGTCAACATACCAAATATCCAAGATAATTATCATATTGATCAATTCCCAACAATTCATAATCAATCAACATAAAGGAAAATAGAATTAAGCAATTAATTACAATCTAAACATAATCTAATCATCATATCATCTAGATCACAAGACCCATAGTATAGGCCAATTTAAGGAATTAGGAAGATCATGGGTTCTTCATGAAATTGGATTGAAATTCATAATTAAACATAAAGCCATCATTAAAATGACTTTGAAATCAATTTAACAATGAACCCATGGCTAGATTAAAAACTGGGAATTTTGGTCTTTGAATCACTTTTGAAAATCCTTGATTGAACTCCTTAGATGAATGGATAACTAAGTATGAAGTATTGACTGAATTCCAATTAAAATATGAGAAAGAATCTCCAAGAATCCACCTCCATAGTTTATTCTTGAGTTTAGTCTTCAATGGAGGTTTCGGGCTTTGGGGATAGAAGAAGGTTTTGGGATTTTTGATTTTCTTATTGGGTGTTGGGGTTTTGACTTGGGAAAGGGGTTAAATATGTCTTAAAAACAGTTTATAACCTTCACCTAAAGTTACCTAAACACCCCCATACTTATTTGGACTTTTAAACATGTCAAACGCAACTTTCATTTTTGGAATCTTTATGAGGGAACAAGCCCGCGGCGTGGAGCTGTTCCCGCATGATTTATTTTGAAAATAACTTCCGGGGCAGTTGAATATGCGTCGTGTCCATGACGCGGACTAAGTTTTTTACCTATGGAGGACCAAGTCCGCGACGCGGACCTATTTCACCAAGGAACAAAAGCTGCTGCCTTGGGCAGCTTGTTGGCCCAAGGTTGGGTCCTCCTCAAGGACCCTTTTGTTGGTCGTTGGGGAGTTTTGCCCGGACGTTTCCACCTCAAATACTCTCGTATACATGTTAGAACCTCTCACATAAATTTCAGCTCCAAACAACATATAAAACGAGCCAAAACACACTAAGACACACAAGCACCTTTCAAGGCAAAACTTTCGAACGTCTTGGACGTTCTTGGGCGTTTAACCTCCAAACTCCTACAAACCTCTTCAAGCTTTACACACTACCTTTTTAAACTATAATTAGTCATTTAAGGACTTAATAAACTCAAAACCAACATGTTAGGATCTTATTCAACCTAGCTCATTTTGAACGACTCGAAGTACCACCTAAAAAGTAGAGTACTCTTAGATCGCCACACGGCGTAGTCGATCTCTCGGAGGTATAAGACAAACCTCTTAGCATTCATTCATCTCATAAACATAAAAATAGAGGAAAATTTAAAACTTTTCTTAGCACATCATAAGCTAGAACATCACTTCGTATATATATAGAATATTATATACATATTTAGACTCTAAGTCTCTTTGACATCTTAAACACAACTCAATAGAATAGAATAGGGGCACGAAACTTAACAACATATAATATAAGTCTAATCTATAACATAAACTTAATGAAACATCTTGACATAGGCAACCCTTGTATCATAAGGGTCCCTTTACTTGAACTTGGGAGAACTATCCAAGTTGTTAACTTAGGACACATCCTCTAGCCATCAACACCTACACAGTGTAAAAAGATGAAGAATAATGATATTAGTACAAGAATGCACTAAGTATGGCAACCATGGAAAAACTTGCATTTAAAGAGGAGATTTCATTTGAAAGCATGCAACATGTCTTTTTAGTAAACTTCATGAACATAGGCACATATAAGCACAATATAGTTCACATACATCATATAGACATGCATACTAATCATAATAGCACATAAAGCCGTTTATCATACTTTGAGGCATATTAAATACATATAATACACCACCTCTCTTTTATCTTACTTCTTTCCTTAAGTAACCCTCAAGTGTAATTGGTACAATGTATTACCTTGAGGTCACCTTACCATAGCCTATCATAGATATTCTTCATAAACATAACCACATATATTCACAAGTCATAAGCACATCACAAACATAAGCTTCACATAAGCACCACCATCTAAGACAACCCCTAAGTCACACTAGTGCAATGTGTTGGTAGCATCCCATAATACTACTTCCACCAAATATACCTAAGAATTCACCGTAGACAAGGCATAACATACTAAACAAGGCATGACATTTTCATTTACAAGTAGACATAAGGCACATACTTCATAGCATCATATAAGGACTATTTCCTTTACTACAACCGAGTCTTAACTCATTTAGTTAACACTATAAGTAAACCACCCTCACAATCTCTTCACAAGCTTACTTGTGCAATCTACACATGGAGTCCCATACCCCCACATATACTAGGTAAAGTCATTTAGAAACCATAAGTGCAATTCACATACCTAAACATAATTCAAGTCTTCACATAGCAAAATCACTTAATAATGCACTCATACAATTCGTACATAACATATCATAAGTCTTACTCGCATACATGTACTTATCATTTCTTGAAGTTCACTTGTGCAATGCATGGGTAGGGGCCATAATCCTACCTATACTAAGTAACCTCCTCAAGGAGTTTTTATTGGAGTTCATAATCTTATCTTAGTCCATTTAGTACTTTCGGAGACTTAACCATAACCGACATAGACCATGTGAGCTACATGGAATTCGGTGTTCTACTCCCACAACGAAAAAAGAGGTTAACACTTTCCTAAGGTGTAACCAATCGTACATAGCTATCTAGGTGGTATCCACAAGCTATAACCTACGGGGGCACGTAGTTATGGAACATGGAGATTGCTTCTAGAAACCTTGACTTACTAGCGTGGAGGTTTCCATCTCATGAGACAACATCTATGTTGGGAACCCGGACTTGCTAAACGTGAAAGTTCTCTTGTAGGAATCCGGACTTTCTAACGTGAATCCCCCACTCTCATTTGTTATTTTCACTCGGTGCTAGGCTCTAACTCCCATTTTATATATATTTAAGCCTTTAATGCATTAGTTCATAAAGAAGGCTTAAGGAGCTTGCTCCTTCATACATCATATAGCTCAAAGAATTCTAAGATGACAATTTCCTTTCATCATAGACCCTACTTCATGTGAGAATGTCTTTTCACATATTCATAAAGTCATACATCATGTATGTTTGCATTCAATGTGAGATCTACCTTCACATAACACCTCTAATCACACATGTTCATAACTTCGTTAAGCATATACTTCACATGCATAGAAATAGGTAATGATGCATAAGAGAACTATCATTTCCTTCATAATCATGAATCTACTCTATTCATAGCACTACAACAAATTCGATTATCAGGGACAAATTATTTCGTCTTTTATAAATCATATTTTGCCACTAAAAACCTTCTGAGACGAAAATTAATTCGTCACTCAGTCGTCCCGAAATGTGCGTCTCTAAAAGTATACAAAGGCGATTTAGTGTTTCGTCGCTAAAAGTATTATCTTAACTACAAAAAGAAAAATCGTCCCCAAATGAAATAATTATTTGTCACAAATTTATTTGTCATAAAAAGTATAATTTTTTTGTCATTAATAGTGTCTTTTGTCACTAAAAATGTTATTATTACCGACAAAATTGTATTGTTGCTAATTAATTAGTTCAAACAGTGACGACGTCAAAAGTCTCAAAAGTATATGTATTTCGTAGTTGAATAAATGCAATTTCGTCACTAATGACTACTTTTTATATACAAAAATAAATTTGTCATTAAATGTATAAATTAAAGACAAATTTATTATTCTAAAAAAGGTTAATTATTTTGTAGTTGAATCTATTCATTTTGTCACTAAAAGTATTGTTTATACCGACAACATATATTGTCACTATAAATTATGATGATTTGTGACAATTATAATGGTCATAAAATAAAAAATTAATTCGTATTCAATAAAAAATGGATATTGGGACAAATATATTTTTGTCACTAAATACAGTCAACTTATGGTAAATTTATTTATTTTGTGACAAAAATATTTTGTCTTAAAAGATTGATTTAGTCGTTGCTAAATCTAACCTTTACCGACAAAATCTTTTTGTTACTAATTGCATTCATTGATGACATTTAATTATTTTATATTAGTGAAAAAATTTTAAATTATAGAATTACATAATTAAAATTAAATAATAAAATATGCTAGATAATAATGAAATTCATCCATAACAATTAAAAACAACTAAAATATATGAAAGTAATAAGTCATTTAAGGCTCCATAATTAAAGTAAAATATGTCCAATAACAAGAAATGTTAACTGAAATAAAAGAAAGTACTTCTAAAACAAGACAGAAAAGTAGAAATTTCTGTCAAAGTATCAATAATAAGGTGATACTTGTCTTGTAGTAGTCTTGATTCAATTCTCACCTTTTATACCTGTGTAAAAGAGATAATATTTTTTATAAGAGTTAATAAAAAGTAGAATCTGTAACACATGTTTTTTTATATGTAGTAATTTCATGTTTTATGAGCACTGTAAAATTAAATCATAGATAATGTGATCCTACTATGATAAATCATACTAGCTAAAGAAAGCTTAAGAGTCGAGGGACATAAGTATTACATTTCATTAGATAGCTAGGAAGATAACATCTTCTGCCTATTAAGTGTGAAAGCTATAACGGTATTTAAAAGTAAACAGAAATATAAAAGTGTAGAAAAAGACACAAAGTTGAGACTTTATTGAACTTTTGAGTACAGTGAACTCTTTTTCATTTCCTATCAAGGATAGTACTTCATTCATTTAAATTTATGTCTTACTTTTCTTTTTGGTCTGTCTCAGAAAGAGTTTTTTTGAAAAAGAAACAATGTTGGTTCTCTGTGCTACTGATTCCCTAAGAATACAAAGCTTTGCTATCAAGAATTAAAGAAAATCAAATTGTATCATCACTAAGTTACCCGGATACACCCAAAGCAAGAAGTAAAAGACTGAGAAGGATAAGAATTACAGTTCTACAATATTGATATTCTATTTTCATGGTCTGAAAATCTATGAAGTAGTGGAAAAAAGATTCTTCTCTTTATCTCTACTAAGCTACTGGCAATGTTTCCCTTCTATAAGGTATGATAGCCTTTTCTACCCTCTGTCCAGTAAGATTAGGATGCACCTAGGGCGTAAAGTATATGACATGGTCAATACCAATATTTTCTTTCTTTATCTAAGGTATTAACATTTAAATATGATATAAATAAAATAGTTGATATAAACTATAACTGTTGAAAACTGAACTTTACGTTGGTGAAATAAAAATATACCTAAAGTTGGCATTCTGATGGAGCTCAGTCTCTGTTGCATCATAAAAGAAAGTATGCAAAGTTAGATATTAAATGCTATATATTTATATATTTCATAAAAAAAAGGAAAAATTATCACATAAATTGTGTTACTTCTAACCTTGAAGCCGATGAGCGAGCAAAACACTGCATTTTCCTAAACATTTCCTCTTGGCGTGCCACAATAGTATTCAATTGAGAGTTCAATACTTCTATTTGAGATTGCTGATCTTGTATTTGAGACTGCTGGTCTTGTATCTGAGTTTGCTGGTTTTCTACCACAGTTTCAGCGGCATTTAATCGATTCTGTAAATTATTTTGGGCACTTGCAGCTTACTGTTTCACTTTTATGAGGGAGTCCTCTAACTCTGCCGTTTTCCTTTGTGTAGCTTTTTTAGTATTAGGTTTTGGACCATAACCAAGTCCTCTTATGTACCCCGACTTTGTACCAAGTACGGTATCCACAATTTCATCAGTAGTCATGAAAGCCTCTCCAGAAGTATATAGATCTTTCAAATCTTTCATGTTGTTCTACATAAGAATATTAATACAATTTAAAGGAGAAGACACAACTTGAGAAGAACATTAATCGAACAAACGCATTGATTAACCATCCTTACATAGTGAGTCTCAACCTCTAAAGATGACCATCCTTTCTTACTCTTGTAATGAGTATGCTTGTAGAACTCGATTCTGTCAGGCTCTACCTTTTTGGGTTCACTTTCCCCCTGTGAAATAAGAAAAACAATTGAAATAGTACTAAAATTTTATTAGTAAAAGGAATAAAAACATTATAACATACAAGTTCAGCACGAGCCGCTACAAATGCTTTTGATACCATGAAATGATTAGATTTTAGCTTAGTTCGATTGACATTGTTTATGTCGCATCATTTCTACAAAGAAAATGTAAAAATCATAACTTTAATAACAATGAGAATAACATGAATTTAAATTACCTTATGTTTTGGATCGATCCACATGTCACAAAGTCTATTCCAATTTTCTGGGGTCAACTCTGGCACTTCAATTTTACGAGCTTCTTCCTCTGAGCGTGCACTTTCAAACAATTGTTTTAACTTGTAGCCCCACTGTCGGCTTCTGTTTTTCAGAATATCCTCACAGCTATCTTTCACGTAATGCTCGTCCAAATTAATCTCAAACCTCTCCTAATTATTTGTGTTTGAAGAAACATACAAAATGATCAAAATCCCTTTCATATTAAAATAATAATCATCAAAGCTGCCAACATACTAATTAGCTTCAAAGTGAAGTTCCTTAAAAAGGGATGGATTGCAGTTCAAACAAATTCTTTGCACTGATAAATGTTGCTCTTAACAACCTATCTTTATACCTAAAGTCACTCTTTCCTATTTCCAGCGAGGTGATGTTACAATTTGATAAGATAAGGAGAAACTTTCTATGATAAGGAAACATAAAAAATAAAAAAATTCATCATGTGGCTCTACACACTCTTTACGAATATCATGGAAGCTTAGATACTATAAGAGTATAGAATTCTTACATGACATCTAATTAGTGCTGAATCTTTGTCCTCTCTTGTGAGTTCCTTCCACTTGTTTGGAAGCGAAATAAAATTTCGAGCAATTATCCCCAACTCATTGGATAATTTTGACGATTGATCTGGTTTAGTTGGCCTTCCTTTACCAATCGGGATCTCTATTTTCATCTTTCTTCCCATAGCCTTCGTCATTTTTTCAAGACCTTTACCTCTAGTCTTGCCACGACCATTCTTGATTCCAGTAGAAGCATCTGATGAAAAAAATTAAAGTCAGTTCAAAGTACAACCTAAAATCTAAAAAATATTGCACGTATGGAAGAAAGGTATGAAGACTAACAAATACAAGTTATGATGAAGAAGTTGTTACATGTTATCTGTTGCAACATTATTTAACTCTGCCTACCCTTTTGATCTTGTGTAGTAGGTGAGATATACCAAACTTTTTGGTGAGGAGAACAAGCATGATAGTCACAATGTTGTAGATTTAAGGGCTTACATAATATCCCTTTCCTTTTAATACCAGAATCACATTTAAATATCCCTTGATGTCCTTCATACTTGCTGCCCAGTGTTCTGCCTCAAATAAGTAGTAGGATGTCTACCATTAACTGAGGCCTTAGTTTATGAACGATAATCCAACTGCTTAATGACTCTGCCAACCTTTTTGACCTACTTTTGATTTTTCCATTGATTATCAGTACTTTCAGTTTTTGTCCGCTACTATTTTCTGTTGGTGGAAAGACATTACTATTTCTCAATCATTAGCACTCACCCTAAAGTTTCACTTTCCAAATGAATATCAGTCTAATTAGGTGGTTAGGCCTCTCAAGTCTATTTCTTCTATCCTTAGTATTCCTTTCTTCTCATTCACAATGCCTAACTTCATTCTCACCATCCTCAATTCCTCAGACACTGAGCTAATGTCCATTTTCCCATTAGTTTAACATACATGGAAGTTTCAATAGTTAATGTTTTTAGTTGCAACTTGGACAATAACTTAATCCTAATAAATTTAATAAAATGCATTACTTGTATCAACAACAGGGGTAATGTTATTTGATTCATCCGGTGATTGAGCAGCTTGAATAGTTTCCTCTGTAAGTGTAGTTTGTTTGAAGACACGTCCACCCGTTGCCATTGATTTGCAGAATTCTACGAAAACCACAATATGTAATTTAGTAAGTTCATAAGATATAAAATCCATTGGTTTAATAAAAATAGTAATATAAAAGTACTAATCATTGACAACTAAAGAAAAATCTGAAAAGAATAAAGGTTAACAATCTGGAAAGTCTCACACACGTCATTTATAAATAGGAGCTCACTATCTTCTCGTCATAATAATAATTGAACTGTTGAAGCATAACTATAGATTAAAGAACCATTATAACATATGAAAGAGAACTTAATGCAAGAAATGTCCAAATTTGAAGTTACAAAAACTTTTCTGCAAACTTGTAAAAGATAAGGTGTTAAGAAGAGGCTTTGGATCTAACAGATGTAGCGCCTCATAAAGAAATGCTTGTTTGTTTCAGAATTTTTTTAGTTGCCCTGCAAAATGTTCATTACAAATGGTTTTGATTCAGTTTATCTTAATTCAAAGTTCAGCCCTATCCTAATTCTAAGAGACATGTTCAAGAAGCATCATTTGACAAACTTCAATATCATGTTTTCACACTCACAAATTCTCCATAACACAGTTACTTGAGACAGAGGGGTGATTATAAAAATGGACCTAGAAAAAAACTAATATTCAATAACCTTGGTCATTCCAAATGGCTATTTATTTTTAGACTTGCTGCATATGACAGGCCGTACACAAAGGACAGGGTATACATATGGGAAATAACTAGAGATCATGCATGCCAACTATGCAGACAGGAGGACGAGAGCCTCTCCAACTTGTTCTTCACTTACTTAGAAGCACAGTGAATATGAAGGAGGATCCTAAGGTAGCAATGTGTACCGGTAAATACAGTTCTGCAATTGGCCTTTGTTGCTGCAGCTCTCCTTCAACCGGATTTGGGTAATGGGGAAACTCTAACATATATCACTTACCTCAGGTGACTTACAACTTCCAACTGTGCCTCTTAGTTTCATTTCTTCAAAAAGATATAGTACTCAATTCCATTCTGGTTTGTTGCAGTTGGTTAGTAGCCATGACAACGGTAGGTTCAACTGCGGCCTATGGAGCACAACACCTAAGGGGTGGAGCTACATGGAAGAACATACTCTAATTTGATACTGAATACTTAACAAAAACAGAAATACAAATTGACTGCTTCTACCAGATTCGTTTCTTTCCTTTTCTTTTTGTCCCATGAGATGTCAAAGTAATGTTACAGTTTTTGTTGTACACTTAGATTCTCACTCAATTCTATCAAGAAATAAAAAGTTGTCTCTCGCATTTACGTCTCTAATGATATTGAAAGACTTCAATAATAATGTGAAATCTGGTACCATCTTAACGTGGATTTAACTATCTTTGTTCTGAAAATCAGCTAAATTTGTTCTTTTAATTTAAATTTGTATATATGAATTTTAAGAAGGATGGTCAAAAAGCTTAAAGCATGATATGATTCAACAACTAACATGGAGACACAAGCAATAACAATAGTTGTATAGTGAGAAACTAAATGCAAACTTGGACCATAGACAATTGCAAGAAACTGCCTTGTAATGCTGCACTAAGTAGTTAATGTGCACAATTACTTTAATAGAGAAGATGTAGTAGTCAAAGCAGATTTCCGATCGCGCTCTTTAATGGGTTAGTCATCATGAAAGAGGGAAACGTCCAAGGGATGTGGTCTTTAGATGACATTTATAGCTATTGTATACTACCTATAGAGAGAAAGAGACTTTGAATAGTTTCATGACAAGATAAATCCACCAAATGCAATAGTGAAGCAAATAGTGCAAGGTTCATTTTAGAAAGGCAGTTAAGACACACACAATAACATGGTTGGAGAATTTCAACTACTACCCAACATTGAAGTGGCCAAACATAGCCAAGGTCATAGTGATTGTATGACATATAGCATAAGTAGTAGTTAATATATAACACAGAGGGTATTCGAGAATGACTAAGAATGGAGCATGTTGATAAATCCCAAGTCATTTTGCTTGTACATAACTCCAATTTAGGTAATAAAAAACAGTTAGTAATGAAAGATAAATGTCATGTTTTCACAATGTGTGAACACCTAATTTTTTACCAAAACATAATATATTTTACACCAATTTAAAAAGGGTTATATTTAAAATAAATAAAATAATAATAACAAATTGTAAATTAATAAAAATTATAAGATCAATTATAGTTTAATAATAATAAAAAAAATTGATAAATAGAAGTTGGAAATTTAAGTTATTTGTTAATTATATCTAGTCTAAAAATAATAATAATATAGAAAATATTATGAAAAAGTAAAGAAAAAGAAAAGAAAAGAGGAGTCCTAAAAATTTCAAATTTATTTTACCTTATCCTAATTACTCCCAACTTCCTAACTTATTTTCCTAAAAAACCTCATCCCATCTATTTATTTTTATTTTTTTATTTCTTTTGGACGATTTTTTTTGTGTGTTTACACGATTATTTTTCATTTTTTTTTGTTAATTTTCTATTATTATTTATTTATTTATTTTATATTTTATATCCTTATCTCAATACCAATTTCTCAACTAATTTTTAAATTTAATCCGAATCTCACTACACTAAGTTCCTTTAAATTAGCACCAGATTCACACCCAAAAAAATATTATATAACCTCACGTTCAGTTAAAAAACAATATACAGAAAAAGATATAGAGAAAAACACAAAAAAACTGAGATTGAGAGACGAGAGAAAAAAAAAACAATAGCAAAAATCAAGGAGAAGAAAAGTGAGTTATTCTTTTGAGAATTAGGTTAGAGTTCGAATTTTTGTTCGTGGTTTCAATTCGTGGCTCATTAAAATTAATACTTGTTTATTAACTTTGAAATCAATAGATCGTAGCAGTTCTTTTTGTGGTGAATCAATAATACGAGGTAACTCTAAATTCTTGAATTCTTGTATGATTTTAATGAAATGCTTGTAAGAAAGTTAATTCCAATAATATGAAATTCTTTTAATAGTGTGTTATTATTATTATTATGAAATATCATTTTTGTGATTGATGTTATGAGATATTTTTAGAATTAGAAAAAGCTTAAGAAAACGTTGCCAGAGATTCTTATTGTTAATAATAAATAAATAAATAAATAAATAAATAATTTAAATATGCATCATGTATTATTATTATTATTATTATTATTATTATTATTATTATCCTCTTTAAATGTGATTTACAATTCATATGAAATTCCATGATATTGAATAAGTATTTTTTTTTAATTTAATTTTCACTAAATTTTTTTAATTAAATTTACTCTATTCTTGTTAAATTAGGATATAAGCTAATGTTTAATTGATTAGCGATTCAGAAAAAAACTTTGCACAATATGCTTTAGTTTTTTTTATTATTATTTTGATAAATAATAAATAACTTATCTTTAGAATAAAAATAAGATAATTATCAATTTAATTTGGATTGTTAAATTATATAATTAAGAGGATATACGAATATTATTTATAGGTTTATGATAAAAAAAAATAAAAAATATAATGAAGAATATTAATTGAAAAATAAATGAAAAGCATAAGAAGAAATAAATAAATAATAATAATAATAAAAAAGCAACGTGAACAGAAAAAGAATAATAAAAAATGATTTAAAAAAAAAACATAACAGAAAACAAAAAAAAAAAGAACAAAAAGAACAATTAATAAATAAATAATAGAATATAATATATACATGAAAGAAAGAAAAATAAAAATAAAATAAAAAAATAAAAAGTTAACAAAACGTAAGATTTTGTTTTTAAAAAAATAAAGTTAAAAAAAAAGAAAAAAAAGATACAGAGTAAGTTTAAAAGAATGTCAACCAAAAAATTAAAAATTATTACTTTAATATAAAAATTTAAAAAAAAATTAAAAAAAAAACGTGTAGCATTAAAAAAAACAAAGAATTTAAAAAATAAAATTTTTCTTTGTAAAACTAATAGTAAATCTCTTAAAATTTTACCTCTTATTTTAAAGATGTAATTAAAAAAAAAACAATCCTAAAATTACCCAAACTCAAAAATCTCTTTCCTATATAAATTCTACTTCCAAAATATTAGATACCTATATGCATTCATATATATATATATATATATATATATATATATATATATATATATATATATATATATATATATATATATATATATATATATATATATATATATATATATATATATATATACAAATACACACAAATGTTAATAAAAATAAACTAAAATGAAAGGATGTTTCAAGAAACGGATGTTTCAAGAAATGGATGTTTCAAGTTTAAAATTCATGGTACAATTAAGTCAAGTCATACCAAAATTAATAAAGCGACCGTGCTGGAACACGGGACTCGAGGGGTGCCTAACACCTTCTCCTCGGTCAACAGAATTCCTTACCCGGATTTCTAATTCGCAGACCAATAAAAAATATAGAGTCAAATTTCCTTTTGATTAGGGATTTAAATAAGGTGACTTGGAACACCAAAACTCAATTTCAAGTGGCGACTCTGAATAATATTTATCCCTTCTCAAAATGTCACTTTAATTGGAAAAACTCTTTTTTCTTTCGAAACAAATAAAATCAAAAATTTTTGTGAAAAAAAAGGGGCGTGACAGATGGCGACTCCGCTGGGGATACTAACTAGAATTCGAGCTTTAAATATATATTGTATTTATTTGGCTTAATATGCTAATTGTTTATTTATTTACTGTTTTCATAATATTTGAATTGCATTATAACTGTGTTCTCTCACGCACCAATCTGAGTCTTCTATAATGATAATATGGGAATTGCGACTGCGCACCCCGCTTCTATCAAGATATCCAGTGGATCTTTGATCCATGGTGAAGGGTTTTTAATTAAATATATATAGGATGGGGAGCACCCATGCACAAAGCCGGAAAGCGCTGCTACCGGTACGTTGCTACTCCCTGACTCGAGTTGTCCGCTCGTTTTACAGCCAGTCTAGATACTTTTCTCCACAAGTTTAAGCTTGGTTGGACTGAAACCAAATAAGGTTGTTCCTAGTAGACTTTATTATTTAAATCATTTACATATGATTTAATAAGAGACTCTACATATGATCGGATATATCTAGTATAGATAACTTACCTTTTTAACTTAAAATCACAAAAAAAAAAAAAAAAAATTTACTATGTAAAGTTCACAAAAAGAAACTTTTAAAAGTTTTTTCTTATATCACTTTAAAAGAAGAAAAGAGTTGCATTTGTCAACAAATTTCTAACAAAATTATTTAAGTGTTAAAAATCTGGACGAACTACGCACACCTGATTCTCACCTTGATGAGATACGTAGGCAACCTTTCTTGGGTTCGGTGATCCTTATTTAAAAAATAAAAAATTCAAAAAAAAAAAAGAATATCTTAATTATTATTTAAAAGTTAAAAAATGAAATAATATGTGTATCCATTAAAAAAGGAAATTTGTTCTTAATAAAACAAAAATATTTTTACTCATATTTTTGAACTACGTCAGACCTGATTCTTGTTTTGACAAGATACGTAGGCAACCTTATTGTGAGGTTCGGTCTAACCGAGGAAAAATCTAAAAATTCTCGTCACATAAACTGGGGCCAAAAAAATAAAAATAAAAAAAAAATAAATAAAACAATAAAAAATAGATTTTTTCTAACTTGGTTGGTACCAACATGCTTAGGATTATGCATAAGATAAATAATGAAGTGTTAAACTATTTGGCAAGACAGATCAACTTTGTTGTGACCTATAGATTTCTATTGGCATCCTTGAATATATTTAGTAATACTTGAGAAATTAATTTTTGTTTAAAATTATGGATAAAATAAAGTCGACCTCATTGTTTCAAATGCATTGTGTGGTGAGCTTTAGATATAAAATTCAAAGACATGATTTTGTTGATCTAGAACTTGGCCTGAATGTTGGTTGAGACGAAGTATTGAGCAACATTTAACTTGAGAAAGGATTATAGGCTTCCTTTGATTCGATTGTGCCTTTCAAACCTACCAAATGATATGTTATCCATAGAACTCCCATTTCGAGCCTAAAAACTTTTTATTTGAATAATCACATCTTAGCACATATGTACCTTTTGAGTGTATAAATACACTAATTTCTTTGTCACACCTCCTTGAGCGCACTATGAAATAGCTATATAAAATCAAAGACCTAAGTTGGGAAACAAAGTGAAAAAGACCAAATATTTCAAAAAAAAAAAAATAGAATGAAAAAAAATGAAATCTCCAACAAAAAGGAGAGAAGATCAAAAAAGGAAGAGAAAAAAAAATTAGAAAGACCTTACAAGAAAACAAAGGTCAATGCAAAAATAAAAAATATTGAAAGCATTGCGCAAATTTTATGGAGAAAATAGTCTTATCCCGAATGAATATCCTACCTTTCTCTAAGATTACATTACAAGCCAATGATAAGTCCTATTTGATCTCATATTTCTTATGTTCTTATATTAGTGGATGCTTACATGAGGGCCAAGCATATGGTATCTCAATCTCATGCATTGAACATCTTTCTGAGTGTGAGTGACTTTCAAAAATGTCCTACGATCTAAATTATTATATTGTGTGAAGTAGGACTTTCATATCTTGCGAGTGCATTTGAAACATGACAATACGAATAATTCTATCCCTTAATTTTGGCAAGATAATTGATCTTGTAATTACTTAATCATATTTCAGATACAATTTGAAACTATATAAATTACTCAAAGTTGACCTCAAATTTGTTTGAAAGTATAGTTGAATGTGGCTTATATGCATAATACTAATTGTTGGTACCAACTAAAGTCAAAACATTATAGAAAAATGAACTATTCTTTTCCCTATTTTTTTCATTATATTTCTAAAATAAATCATGAAAAAGAAAAATAAATTTTTATTATTGAACTACGTTCGACCTGATTCCTAAAGGATACGTAGGCAGCCCTTCATTGAGGTTCGGTTTAATCACTCAATAAAATAATAATCATGTTATTTCAAATCTTCAAGGGTTGAAACATGACGTTGTGACCTTTGATGTGTTACAAAAAAAAATGAGAGGGTCTTATGAGTGAAAACCCTCACAAGAACCACAAGACAACACTAAAAAGATGAGAATGTCTACCTGGTAATAAATCACGAACGACACCATTGATCAAATCATGACATTCCGTCTTGGTATGAGCACAATTAAAATAGAAATAAATTTATAGGCTGAAAGAGCTATAAAGACAAATCGTGCAAGTAATTCGCTAGAGACAAAAATCACGAAGGTAAATTCTTGAATCCTTGACTCTCATATAATATGCACACACACAAAAAAGATTTTTTTTCTTAATAAAATCTGGGGCATTTTTATTTTATTTTTAGATTGATCAATGTACTATTAAAAATAAAATAAAATAATATTAAATAATAATAATATAAATAAATAAATAAATAATGATTGCATATAGGGCACAATAACCCCTATTTTATTTTACATGTCGTCACAGGGCACAATAACCCCTGGTTGCATATAGGGCACAATAACCTATCTTATTTTTCATGTCTTCACAGGGCACAATAACCCCTGATTGCATATAGGGCACAATAACCCCTATTTTTATTTTCATGTCTTCACAGGGCACAATAATCCCTGGTTGCATATAGGGCACAATAACCCCTATCTTTTTTTTTATGTCTTCACAGGGCACACTAACCCCTGGTTGCATATAGGGCACAATAACCCCTATCTTATTTTT